>JAUKPQ010015507.1:0-13301 GCA_032273045.1 Chloridella minuta
GATCCAGCTTTACTTTCTTTAACAGAAATTAGACTCATTGGCATCTCAATACCATTTGTAGAATTAATAACTACTGAACTAGATTCAACTGGAGCAATTGCCATAAGTGTAGAATTACGCACACCATATTTCATCATACTTTCACGTAGGGTTTCCCAATCAAGTTCAGGGCTAAAATTAGCTAGGTCATTGACTGCTTCCGCTCGCAATTCCCACGGAAATATGCCTTTGCCATATCTAGTTTTATGACTGTCTTTACATGGGCCACGTTCTTTGGCTAACTCTACTGATGCTTCTGTAAGATAAAAAGCTTGATGCTCCATCCAATCTCTAACATCTTGTAGTGCATCTTTGTCGCCATAGTTATAACCACGCTTAGCATGCCAATAAGCTAAGTTAGTAACACCTATACCAAGTGGTTGAATCTCATCGTTACTTAATTTAGATTGAATACTAAGAAAGTCTTGATAATCAAGTATGTTACATAGGCTTCGTTGTAGCACACGGCAAACTCTACGCATATCTTCTGGATTTCTAAACGCACCCCAATTGATACTACCTAGTGTACAAAGTGCGATACGACCATCGCTGTCATCCAAACGTTTGAACGATTTTGTAGGTAATAAAATCTCACAGCAAAGATTACTTTGATAAATGGTATGATACTCAGGATCAAATGGGCCCTGCTTCATTACGTTGTCAATAAACACTAGATAGATACGTCCTGTATCTGTGCGTTCTTTTAGTATACCACTCTTGAATACCTCTTCAGCACTCATAGTTTTTTTACGAAGACCTTTTTGTTTTTCGTACTTTACATAGAGTTCCTCGAAGAGTTCGGTGTTTTTGTAGAAGGCTTCGTAGAGGTCGGGGACTTGGTTTGGATCGAAGAACGTAATATTTTCTTTGTTTTTAAACCTACGCCAAAAGAAGGCCGAGAGTACGACACCGTAGTCCATATGTCTGACACGGGTTTCTTCGGTTCCTTGATTATTTTTGAGCACAATAAGGTCATCAAATTGGTGATGCCAAATCGGATAGAACACAGTCGCCGAAGCATTTCTAATACCCCCTTGTGAACAGGAACGCAAGTCCCCAAACCATTTCTTTAAGAATGGGATCATACCAGTATGCATGATCTCACCACCACGAATAGGACTACCCAATGGGCGTAGTCTACCAATCTCTAATCCTATGCCAGCACGTTTGCTAGCATATTTAGCCATCATCTCTCCACTAGCGAAAATACTATCAAGGTCGTCATCGCTACGGATAAGAACGCAACTGCTAAACTGTTTAGTTGGAGTGCCAAGCCCAGCCAGCACAGGAGTAGCAAGAGTGAAAAGACCATCACTGGCAGCATTGTAGTATTCCTTAATATATTTTAACCTTGCCGTAATCGGCTCTTCTTTGTGAAATATAGTGGCTGCCGCAATCATATAACGAATTTGCGGCGTTTCGTAAATTTCTTTTGTGCTACGGTTGCGTACTAGATATTTCTCTATCAGTTGTTCAATGGCGGCATAACTATATTGTTCATCCTTTCCGTGATCCATGAAGGATTCCATTTTATTCCAATCTTCTTCACTGTACCATACCAACAACTCTGAAGTATAAAGACCAGTTTCAACATTTCGTTTTATGATACTGTATAGACTTGGTGGAGTGTAAGTTCCATATACATCCTTTCTAAGCATACTTAATCGTTGCTTACCTGCTACGTACTGATAGTTAGTATGACCTAGCTCAGGGTTACTTTCTACATCAATGAGGTCTACTACTGCCCTAAGAGTAATTTCATCAATTTCTCTAGTAGTGATCCCATCATAAAAGTGTGGCTGAGCCTTAATTTCTATCATTGATTGACTAACATCAGCTATCCCCTGACATATTTTTGCTATTTGTGACTGCCATTTTTCCAATGTAAGGGGCTCTTTAACGCCAGAGCGTTTAATAACTGATATTTTCATTTTTTACCTATTTTATAATTATGGTCGAGTTTGATGTTATATTTACTACAGCATGAAACCCGTATCACACGATATATTTTGCGTTGTTCACTGAACTATAACATACAAATGTTACAGAATCAAGACAAAATTTTCCCTTAAAACTTACACATATTCTGTTCTAGTATTTGGTATAACAGTGTTACCTACGTTTTGTGTTTCTTGCGCTATATCAGGTCGTATAAGAGTCAAATTTGGCCCAACATATGCAGGATGATCAACAAGATCCACAAAATTCTCTGCTAGATTATTCAAATTCATTTTTATATTTTCTGGAATTTTGTCTAAGAAAGAATTAAAAGCAAATCTCTCTCCTGAAATAATTGGCTTAACCTCATGAACCCAATAATGGTCAGCAGGAAAAATAATAGCATCACCCTGCTTTAGGTTAAGTTCATGTTTTCCATTAAAAAAAGAAAATGCACCCCCTTCATAATCTTCATTTAAATTTATAGTGCAGCTACCATATCCATATGCAGCATGATCTGAATGAGGATGGATAGATGATCCTTTACTATATTTTAAAATTCTATACTTGTGAACATAGTTATGGGACCCAAATCTAAGACTAGTAGTATGAAAACTGTTAAATGATTTTAGGTATTCGTTATATTTTTCAATTATATCATGAACTGAAAATTTTAATATTTTAAGTTCTATTGAATTTGCATCACGTATATCAATACACTTAAAAGATGAACGTTTGTGCTCACCGTCTGGAGTCATACTTGATTCATAGTGTGAACCATTTGTAGCTTCATGTTGTTGATAGTATTTAATAAGGGCATCGCAATCTCTTTTTGCGAGATAATTAGGAATATGTAAAAGTAAATCAAATAGTTTTATGTCATTGTTGTTCATGCTTTATCCATAATTAAATAATTTATTGCCAAACGGAACATCATTGTAATTATCTTTATTATGAGCCCATATTTGAAGAGTAATTCTAGGTTGAGTAGAGGTATAACTGACTACTGATACGTGATGTGCTTCATGCAAATCATTAATAACACACATATTATATTCAGGGCTTACTACTAATAATTCATTGGTATTTCTGTCTTTCCACAAAAATAATCCACCGTCTTCTACTTGCCAATTGTCGTTTAAATATACAGTAGCAGCAAATTGCACATGTTGATCATTATGAAAGGGTATAGAAGAACCCTTACCCCAAACACAGAATTGAGTGTCTATAGTGCTATCTTTAAATGCGGGATCTGCTTTTGCAAAAAGTGGCGCAATATGTTCGTTTAATTCAGAAATAGGAATAACAAATGTTAACGCTGAGTTTCCATGTAAATAAGGATCCCATGTCAAATTAGTCCAGCCTAACCTTTTAGTATTTTGGTTACTATAAGTTTTCTTGATATCAGTAACTATATCTAAAACTTCAGAATTTAAAAAGTTTTCAATTATTATCATTTGGTTTGTTACATCTTACTACTATATTCATATTTTTAACCATGTTACAGTTGTACCCACTAAGTTCATGATATACATCTTGAGATACGTTTGGTAATACTAATGTGTTTGGAGATACACTATGTTCATGATTATGATATTTAAAATGCCCCGCCTTTTCATAAATTTCTTTGTTTACATTTAAATTTAAGCCTACCACTTTAAAATCAACATCATATTCAATACCGAATTGAGACATTGGTAATCCGTGATCTGCGTAGTATTTATTTAAATGTTTATCAAATAGGCTGAATAATTCTGGGGTAACCGGTCTTACATGGGTTGGATCAATAATATAATATTTTGATCTAGGACAAGGTACATCAATTTGTAGAATACAGTTATGCTTTGATATTCTATAGAGTTCTTTTATTATTTTAAAAAAAACGTCAGTAGACTGACCTAAATGTTCTAAAACATGACATAATATAATATTCTCTACACTATTTGATTCAAATGGCCATGGAAATACCTCTAAGTCATGTATTACATCTGGATTATAAATGGCAGACTTGTCTACATTTACACAGTCATCAAATTTAAAGTTTCCGCAACCTAAGTTTAAATTCATTTTATATCCTAATATTAATTAAACATAAACATCTTTAGCTTTCCACATCTCTACATAGTTATTAGTACCTGCAAATCCAAGTGACTCAATATCTCCACCTACTGTAGGCTTTCTAAGTGCAATAATATCCGCGTTATCCAATATAAAAGAAAACCATTTTTGATCATGGAACGGAGTTAGACAGAATATTTCTCCACAGGTGGTTACTTCTTCATGTTGGGAATCCATAATTGCTTTTCCTAATACTGCTGGTCCTGTTGGAAAATGTGCCCAATCTCCGTAGTATTTGTTTTTAACATTTTCTAAAATAATATCAATAACTTTTGTAGTAACAGCAGACTTAGGTTTAGAATATTGAATGGTAGTTGATACTGCCCAAGATTTTTGAGATAATGCGTGATAATCTCTAAATGCGAAAAAACTATATTTACTAATGTGTTCTATTGGTAAAGTATTTATAAATCTAGTATTAAGATCAACATATATTCCACCGTAATAGTTTAAAAGACAGGCTCTTGCTAAATCTGATTTGTAAGAATAAGGTTTTAAACTAAGGTAGGCAGTTAGAACTTCTTTACCAAATTTATCATTAATAAAAGACTCTAATTCTTCTCCAGAGTATAAATGTGGTATTGCATAAGGAAAAAGTCTAACCATTTCATTAATACAAAATTGAGCATAATTTGGTAATTTATCAGGTAACTTATTAGAGTCATCAATCAGAATTTGATGTATTTGTATATTATTAATCATAGCTAATAGTTTTTAGAAAACCTACAGAGGTGTTTGTTTCTTGATCGTTATGCCTTTTACAAATAGTTTCTTTCATTTCTTCGGCCCGTACTTCATTCGACATGGAATTATTTGCTATTATTGAAGTACTAATAGAATTATCATTTTTCACAATATTTACAATTTCTCTAATGTCAGTTTCAGTAAAATTCATTATTTCGTCATTTTCCCGATTTATGAACAATCCGTCATAGTCTACTAATCGGATAGGTACATAAGTGGGATTTTTCTTTTTGTTACGATAAAATTTGAAATAATCAGGGTAACTAACATTTTTTTCAAAGGTAGACCCCATAATAACTAACCCTTTTTTATCTAAAGCCCTAGCCATATGTTGACCTAAAGAATCTACACCTAAAAAGTAGTCACATTCTGAAATTAATGCCATCCATGTCCTTAAATCATGACCATGTTCTATAGATATTGATGTAAAATCATGCGGGTGTCTTAATCTTTGATCACCAAAGTAAACTATTATAAAATCATTAGCCAATTGTTTTACAATACTATAATAGTCCTCTTGACTCAAACTTCTATTAGTAGAATCAATCACCGTGTTATTAATAATTTCTGTAGCACTACCATATGGTTGAAAAACTAATAACTTTTTTTTCCCAAATTGCATTCTGTAATGGTTAATTATTTCTCTTATTTTTAATTTTTCATATGTATTGACATATATCTTTGGAGTGGGTAAATCACGATGATCATTGGTATTATTAATAATTTCATCAAATGCTTCTGCCATTGACAATTTTTGATTATAATAACCATGAACTAAATAGGGTTCAGGGGCAATTATAATAGTATCTTTTATAAGATCAAAGTGTCCCTTTTGAGCTATACTGTATGTTCTATTATGTAACATTGGGTGGCCCCAAAATAAATTTTCCCAACCTTGAATTAATACTTTAAAATTATCATTTGGATTTAATTTTTGATATTTTTCCAAAGCAGGAATAGCACAAATGATTCTACCTGCTCCTCCATTAAGTAAAAAAGTTGTTGATTTTTTCATTATGTTTACTGTCTTATAAATTAAATATATGTTGTTTGAAAAGTAAAATTTTCTTCTGATAAGTCATTCAATAGTTTATCTGGAAAATCTTGTTTTACATAGCTGCCATTCGTATAGTCTGTATAGAAATCAAAATTATCTAAATCAATTAATCTTAGTCTTTTATATTCAGCTTTAATATGATCGTCAATGGTTATATTATTTTCCGCTGCTAAAAATCTAGCTTTCATTCTATCTTCATTACCCCAAGAGATAGAATGCATATGTTTAGTTCTGAATTCTTTATCATAGGAATATTCATAATTATTATATCTCCATGCAGACAAACTGTCTACATAATTTTTATCAAACTTTCTAAATACGTTAGAAACTAAATTTGAACCAGTGATATAAAAGATTAAAAAAGATTTTCCATTACTCATTACTTGATAATCATTATGGATACCAATCATACCGTTAAATAAATAATCATTTGTTTTAGCATGATAAAATCTTTCCATACTAGTTTTCATACATCGCTGAAAAAAACTATTATTACTTACACCTGCCATTAAAGAATTTTCTACAAGTTCACAGTCAGTAACATGGGCTTGAATTATATGTGCTTTTTTTGTTAATTCGTTGTAAAAATTAGTAAAACAAAACATGTCCATATCAGCATAGATTCCTCCCATGTGGTCTAAGATACAAAATCTTGAAAAGTCTATTTTTAAAATATGAATAGGAAAAGAACAATATAAATCAAAATATTCAGGATAATATTTTTCAATTAGACTATGTATATCACTGTCGTTCCAAAGTATATATTCAAAATCATTGTAATGTTTTTTCCAAGATTCTTGACACCTAAACCATATTGGATGCCAATCTGCTTTGTCAACAGGAGCAGTTTGATGAATTATTTTTGGTATCACTTTTGATTTTATTCTGAGGCCGCACTTTGTTGTTGCATGTCATGCATTTGTGGTAAAGTTAATAAATTAAATGATAGTGAAATTCTAGATTTATTATGATCATTTGGTAACGTTCTGTGGGGTAAATAAGAAGGCCAAATAAATATAGAACCTTCTACAGGAGCAATTTGTAATCTTTCGCTAGTAAATTTGTTTTTATTTTGCAATAAATTAAGACCGTGCCACATTGGATTTAATCCAGGATTAGTAAATGATATTTTACCGCTATTTTCAGGAACTTCTAAATACATAACTCCTGAAAAAACGCTGTTTTGATTATGTACATGATCTAACAACATTCCATTAGGTGAATCTTGAAAGTTTAACCATGCTGAAGTCACTACTACATTACACGGTATAAAATTTAAGTCAAATGAGGCTTTCATACCCACTTGACAAATGTATTCAAAGATAAAACCAAATGCCGGATCTCTGGTTAATACAGGGGCAGATTGATAAAAGTTGTGAACTGAATTACTGTTCGATCCTTCAGGGAACATTTCTTTGAAAGCGTGTGCGGCTTCAACTAAATTATTCTTATGCTCTGAGAAGTTTGGAAGTTGAGATTCCCAAATTGGAGTGGCAAAAATTTGTAGTATATTCATGTTTTTTCCTCTGTTGTAACATGCTAGACTATTTAATCTACACTTCAGAAGATAAAAATTTTATTTTATTAGAAGGCTTGTCTTCTTACTGCTCTTGTCGCAGCTATTTGGTATCTTTGTTCTGACCCGACACCCCAGCACATTGGTTGTGGATAAGCAGCAAAACAAGGACTACCCGGAGTACATAGCAATCTATTACTCATCCAACCTTTGGAAGCTTGAAAATAACTACCAGGACAACCGTTACATCTTGGTGGTGGTGACACGCATGGCGCAGTCCATGTAGACATACATGTATAAATACCCGGGGTAGCGGGCTGAGGCAAACCTACCAATATTAAGCCGCAGTTAGTAAGCACAGTTCCTCCACCTACAAAACCACTACCAATCGACATAGGTAATAATGCGTTAGCAGATCCATTACACCCGATTGTATATCCAAGATATGGTAAACAACCAGGTGCACCGGCGAATATTGGTGAATTGCAAGCACAAACTGTACAAGTTGGCCATTGATTTCCTGTAGATTTAGATGGTGATCCACATAGCCACAAACGATCCGAATTGCAATATAGAACACAAAGGTCAGCTTGGGCAGGAACGTACCAATCGCTATATCCATTGGTAGCTAATCCGTTAACACAATTAGTCATTGGATAGACCCATGCGTTTGGCGAGCATGAACAACAAGGGGCAGGTGGACTATAGTTTGGGTTGGCCTGAAGAAATTTGGTCATGTAATAACCATCGCAAATCGAACATGGTTGCGTATTAAAAGGTAGTGCCTGGCATACACATGTATTTGTGGGAGTACCGCCTGATCTGAAGTAATCACATATTACACCACCTGACCACGGTGCTGCTAATAAGTAATAACTTGCTCCATTTGCACATACACAACCCATATACCAACCACCGCAATAACAAGTACCTAGTGTAGTAAGTGGCGCAGTTTTACCGTAAAAATTACTTAATGAAATTGTAGAATTTGGAGTAGGTAGGCAAGTTACACATCTCCCATATGAATCATTTAAATTGTACGATTGTACTGTACAAAATAATTCTAAACTAATATCATTAAATGATATTGAACTTGGTGCAACTGGAAGAGTCATAATTCTGTCCTTACTTGATAATCAATTATCCTTGGTAATACGGGCTTCGAGGATCATTAGCATTTAACCACGCAAGTAATTCACTCGATACAGTATCATAAACGTTTACTAATTCATCTATGGTAAATGCTTGGTCTTTTAACGCCATTTTGTCTCTTTCCCATACTGTAATATATTGAACTCTTTCTTCCAATGCAGCTAAAATCGTTACTAAATTGGATTTATTTAATTCTACCCATGCATTACCTCCGGTTTTAAATTGGAATGTAGCATTATCATCCATAGTATTAAATCTATACATCAATTCTAATCTATAAGGTAACTGAGCCCAAAACCAATGATCAACATTATTTATATTTACTTTTACTGCAACATCAGTAAGGGATTGCACCCACCCTAATATTGAGGCCTCAACATGACCTTTGGCAAGTGCCAATGATTTTGGCACAGACTCATAGGTACCAATCGCTATATCTCCTGACAAATCCCACACAATATGTCCATTATCATAAAATGGATTTTCGGGCGGTTGATCGTTGATAAGCTGAACTTTATAAATTTTTAAATTATCGCTAACTATTAAAGGTTTGTCATACGGGACAATACCCTTTCTAAATACTAAGATATCATCAGGCATCGATCTAGGATATCCACATGATTCTAATGCTGCGTTCATTCCATCTGAATGCCAATGCACTGGTCCGTATACTACTTCACCGTTAAAAACCATAGCATATTTATCTTCTCTGGGTTTGTATCGGTCTTCAAAAATCCAAGGCAGTTTATTTTCTAAGAGGTCGGGATTTTTAGATTTTTCAAGCTTTATTTGAAGTTCTGCTTGTAATGCAGGAATATCTTCAATACTCTGTATCCAACCTATTATGGTTTCTTCGCTTAAGTCACTATATGCAATGTAAGTATTGGTATCGCTTGGCTCAGGTAGGTAAGTATCTTTATAAATCTCACCGTAATTACCACCGTCTGTAAGTTGGTATCTCCAAGTTATCCTTCTTACTACATCTGTTAAGTCATTTAATGAGGGTTTAGTGTATAATGATAAAACATGCCATGTATAAGTAAGCATTTAAAATTTCCTTTAATAAAGTCTACCTGTTTTAGAATCGTACCTTTTCGCAGGATCATAATATTTAAATTTATCCCATCCTGGTTCGTTTTCTAAAACCCTAGTGCCTTGTGACCATACCCCAATATGCTCCACCATTTGTGTTCCATCATAGTTTTTTAATATAGCCATTTTCATACTGTATTTATCTTTAAAGTATTTCATTACAGGATATTCACCTAAATTACATCCTAAATATTCTTTTATGGGTTCTTTAGTCAACCAATTAGGATAAAGTGATGCTAGAGTCCAAAAATGCTCATCTTTAGTATTGTATCTATATTTATCGTTTAATATTATGTCGTCCTCTTCTATCAAAGGCTGATTTAACTCATAATCATACCATGGGTTTCTTTGTAAGCATACTTGACATATCTTTGGGTTATTTTCTAAAAGGTCAATCAATACATTAATATCTACTGGTTGAGTAAACACAACATCATCTTCATGATGCCAAATATAATCAAAATCTTGAGTGCTTAAGTAAGCCCATAACTCTGACCAAGTTAGCGTAATACCTTTGTTATTAGGATGTAATACAACTTCATTGAATCCATACTTTTTAGCAGTATCTATGATAGCATTATCGTATCTTCTCATAGGATAATCATCTATAAAAATGCTATAAACTTCATGATCTCCGAAATTAATAAATTCTTCATGAGATTGTAGCGTTGGAATTAAAAATTCAAAACGATTAGCAGAAAAAATTACTCTACAAATTTTCATTTTAATACTCGGTGTTTAAGAAAAATAATTGAAATAATCTTCCATCTTGTAAATTTTTTCCAAAATAGTCTAACGAGGTATGATATATATCGCTTCTATATAACACTAATCTGTTATACTTATTAGCGATTCTATCTACTAAATCCCATTTAGTCATATCCTGTGTATCAGAAGAATAGTCTGTACCATCTTCGTACATACTTCCTGTCTTTTTGTACATAAACAATCCGGTACCTCCTGATAAAGGAGCATCTGGTGTAAGATAACAAACTCCGGCCCAAGAGTTGTACTCATCTGTATGAATCCAACTTCTATTAGTTGCTGTTGCTATTTCAAAAGATCCTGTTAAGCCATCACCATCATTCCACTGAGTTACATTTCCACTAAAAGGTCTTACCATATTTTGAATAATATCTTTAATACTATTATTTAAAAAACTTTTTGTACGTAATCCAGGAAAATTGCCTCTTTTACTAAACTCTTGAGATAGTGCAAAACTTCTTAACTCATCTACATTGAGATAAAAATCTTCGGTTATAATCACATTAGTTCGCATATTATCTCCATTTAGGCCCTTCAAACCAAGCAGCTATGCTATATCTAACACCTGCTGTAACTGGCTTAGCTCTATGCATGAAAAAAGAGGGAAAGAATAATATCGTACCTTGATTTTTAATATCTTTTTGATCGGGTTTTGTATCAGTGTCAATGAGTTCAAACTCTCCTCCTTCGTAATCGTTAGGATCAGATAATTGAATAATACAAGAAAGTTTTCTATGATAATTAGGGTCACCATTCATCCAAAAAACATCATGGTGATCTTTATACTCACCTTTATAATTAGAATGATATTCTGCTAATTGTATGTAATTTAACTTAGATATATGAAAGTTAAAAAAATCATTATTAGCTTGTCTTGCAGTTTTCCATAATATGTCAAACAAAAATTCATGGCTGGGTTGATAATGCTCGATAAATTTTATTTTACTACGTCTAGTGTCACTAAATCTAGATGATTCATTTAGCCCGACTTTGGCATCTTGTTCGGGTATATCTTTAGCTAGTTCAATAATTTCTTTGCATTTTTCTTTACTTAAATATGATTTAAAAAAACACCATTCACCGTTCACTTGTTACCTTTATAATTTAGATTTAATATATTCAATTTGTTTTTCTTGCTCTTTTAAAGCTTGAATTAGCAATGGGATTATTTTTTCATATCGCACAGTTAAATATTTGTCACCTGATTTACTATGACCATGTAAATTTGCATCAAATGGTGCAACTGCTACAGCCTCAGGAACTATTTCTTCAACTTCTTGCGCTATTAATCCTACTTGTCTTTTTTTATTTATATACCCAAAAGATTCGGCTAATTTATTTGAATGATAGTATACACCATTCAATTTACTAATTTTCTCTAGTGAATCTTCGATAGTGACTATATTTTCTTTTAATCTTCGATCTGAATAATAAGCAGTTACATCACCCGTAGCTCTTATTTCTCCAGTAACACCGCTAGCAGGAGTACCTACTCCTAAGCTTAATGCTTGAGTAGTTGCAGGGCCTTGTGGCCCTTCTAGCCCTTGTGGCCCTTGTGGCCCGGATAATCCCTGTGCTCCTATTTGGGCTGGCCCAGTGGTTCCCTGCGGTCCCTGTGGCCCAAGAGGACCCTGTGCTCCTGGAGGCTGAGTTGGTCCTTGGTTACCTTGAGGTCCTGTAGGACCAACAGCTCCTTGAGGACCTTGGGGTCCAGTTGGCTGTATACCTGTGCTTCCCTGTGGCCCCAAAGGTCCTGTATTTCCTTGTGCGCCTTGTGGCCCTCTAGGACCTGCCAAACCAGTAAAACCTGCAGGACCTGTTAATCCAATCGCCCCTTGCGGCCCTTGCGGCCCTTGTGGTCCACCTATACTAAGCCCTTGTGGTCCCTGCGGCCCTGTTCCCCCTTGTGGTCCCTGCGGCCCTGTTAATAGAGGTCCCTGCGGTCCAACCGATCCAATCGCTCCCTGTGGTCCTTGTGGGCCACCTATACTAAGTCCTTGTGGCCCTTGCGGCCCGGTTGCGCCTTGTGGTCCCTGTGGTCCTAAAAGATTTGTAGTGGGGCCAATCCAAACACCTACTGAATTAATATCAGCAGTATTGCCTATGTTTAACCCATTTTTAATAATAAAATTTTTATTTAAGGCCACTTTATTTATCCTATTTTTTGTAACAATTCTTTGATTTCGAGTTGCTGTTCTTTAATAGCTTCTACTAATAAAGGGACTAATTTCTCATAATTAATAGTAAGGTAATTATCACCAGACATACTGTTTCCATTTGGGTCAGCATCAAATGGTGCAGTCGATACTGCTTCGGGAAAAACAGCTTTTATTTGCTGAGCGATAAGTCCTATTTGTCGCTCATAGTCATTATAGCCAAATTTTTCTGCTAATTTATTTTGGGTGAAATACACTCCGGTCATGCTTTGTATTTTTTCAATACAATTGTCTATAGTTTTAATATTTTCTTTTAATCTGCGATCAGAATACAGTGACGTAATATTATTAGTAGCTAGTATGTACCCAGCTGGTCCAGCCGATGTGCCTACTCCTAATGAAGTTAATGTTGATGTTAACGAAGCCCCAGTTGACCCTTGAGGTCCTGTAGGCCCAATAGCTCCTTGAGGTCCTGCCGCTCCTTGAGGTCCTCTAGGACCATTAGGTCCTGGTACCCCTTGAGGTCCAGTAGGACCTAGTGGACCAATGGGCCCCTGAGGCCCTAAAGGTCCAAAAGCCCCGGTAGCTCCCTGAGCTCCAGTAGGTCCTGGTTGAACAGGCCCTGCTGGACCTTGCGGTCCACTAGGTCCTACTGGACCCGTTGGTCCTTGCGGACCAACTGGGCCTACATCTCCTACCAAACCATCAGGGCCCCTTATTCCTA
>JAUKPQ010015518.1:0-65022 GCA_032273045.1 Chloridella minuta
TCCACCACCCATGGCAAACACACTAATTATACCACCACTACTGGCTACAAAGTTTGTGCTGCCTACAGATGAAAATAGGTGGTATTTGTAGTTGCCAATAGTGACAACCGTACCACCAGTAGCTGCAACTCCTGTAACAACTTGAGAGTTGGTTTTTAAGATAATGGTGCCTGAGCCTCCAGAACCCCCTGTTTGCGCTGCGCCACCATTTTGTGCGCCACCACCACCATTGCCTCTGTTAGTATTTCCTGCTGCACCATCAGTATTTCCAACATTATTGCCTCCAGAACCGCCAGCCGCATACGTTACGCTAGAACCAGAAATAGATGATGATGTTCCAGAACCACCTGCGGCAACATCACCACTTGTGCCACTACCATTAGCTCCAACAGAAGAAGCACCGCCGCCACCACCACCACCTATATTTGGGGTTGATGCAGTTCCTAAACCGCCATTGCTTCCTTGTGATGGGGATGTGGCAGGAGAATTTCCAGAACCAATAGTTCCACCCGATACAGAACCACCACCAGAACCACCAGATAATCCGTTTGTACTCGCCGCACCAGCCCCACCACCACCTCCAGTTGATGTAATGGTGTTGAACGCGCTACTAACCCCAGTGGTTCCTACAGCGCCAGAGCTTGCCCCACCACCCCCACCAGCTCCTACAACAATAGTGTAAGTAGTGCCGGCAGTAACAGCTAAACTTGTGCCAGTGCGAAAACCTCCCGCGCCGCCACCACCGCCTCTAGAACCTCCACCACCGCCAGCACCGCCAACAACTAAATAATCAACGCTAGTGACATTAGGTGGGCAGGTCCACAGGGTAGACGCATTAAATGTAGTTATTTCAGTTCTTGGAGCTACATAGCGCAAAATGACTATACCAGAACCGCCTTGGCCGCCGGCTCGTGCAGGGCCGGGAGCTGCGCCAGCACCTCCACCACCACCACCTCCGGTATTACCCATGCCATTGCCGCCAAGACCTGTAACACCAGCGGCGTTACCGCCGCCACCAACACCGCCAGTTCCTGGAGTTCCGCTAGGAGTATATGAGCCTGCGCCGCCACCGCCAGCGTATGCTACGCTAGATCCGCTTATGGTTGTTGTTTGCCCTGCTCCGCCATTTCCACCAGTGGTATTTGTTCCGGTTCCACCTACAGCACTAGCTCCGCCACCACCTCCACCACCATAGTAGGGGCCACTAAAAACACCTACGCCGCCGTTGTTCCCTTGACTTGGTGATGTAACTGGGGCATTCCCTAAACCGCCTGTACCATTGCCTGAAGGGGATGATGCACCACCGCCGCCGGAACCGCCGCTCGTACCGTTAATTGCGCCATCAGCGCAGCCACCGCCACCACCACCGGCAGCAGAGATAGCACTAAACAACGAGTAAGTACCTGGAGAACCCGCGTAAGATGCTGAATTTGCACCGCCACCTCCAGCACCCACAGTAATATTGTATGTGGTTCCAGGCACAACAGTGAAAGCAGTGCCTGTAAGAAATCCGCCTGCACCTCCACCGCCTCCACGGTCGTAACCGCCACCACCGCCACCAGCTACAACTAAATAGTCAACCTGCGTAACACCGGCAGGGCATACCCAAGTGCCTGATGTAGTAAATGCTTGAACGGATGTATAACCAATACCTGGCCACACTCCGCTTCTAATTGCCTGCAAGGCTTGGTTCAGCGTCCACACGCCTGATGCTTGTGTTGTTGTTATTGTTACCGGAGTCTTTGTGATGATCCGACCTGAATAATTACTCATCGTTCACCTTATGAATATAGTCTTAGAATAACCACGCCAGAACCGCCAGCAAGACCCGGCTGACCCCAACCAAAATAGCCTCCACCGCCGCCGCCACCGCCTGTGTTTGCTGCTCCAGCGGTGCCTGCAACATTAAATCCAGAACCTGAACCGCCAGCTAAACTTCCGTTGCCGCCGCCACCAGCACCACCTGCTCCAGGAATACCAACATAGGTAATTTGTGGGTTAGTAAAAGCCGAACCTCCGCCACCACCAGCGTAATAAAGACTTGCACCAGTGATTGCTGAAACAGCACCACTGCCGCCATTACCACCATTAGTAATTGAACCCTTACCACCGACTGCACCAGCGCCGCCACCGCCACCGCCGCCATGCGCACCAGCTTGGGGGCCACCAGCGCCGCCATTGTTCCCTTGACTTGGTGTCGTGCTTGGAGTATTGCCTGCACCACCTGGGCCATTGTTGTAGCTACCACCACCACCAGAACCGCCAGCACGTCCAGCCCCTGCGCTACCAACGCCCGAACCACCACCTCCACCTGCAGAAGTAATTGTGCTGAATGTGGAACTGCCGCCGTCGCCACCGGGATTTGCTCCGCCAGTCGCACCACCAGGACCACCAGCACCCACAGTAATTGTGTAAGAAGATCCTCCTGTTACAGAAAATCCTGTGCCAGTTCTAAAGCCTCCGGCTCCACCACCGCTTCCAGTAGCAGACTCTGTACTTCCTCCGCCGCCTCCAGCAACTACAAGATAATCAACTTTTGACACATTGCTTGGCATTGTGAATGTAGTAGTCGCATTAAACTGAACAACGGTAGCCGCATTAGGCACTGTGTATCTAAGAATGACTATGCCTGAACCGCCTGCACCGCCGGCATTTGCCGGTCTGTTTGTAGCACCACCGCCGCCGCCAGAATTAACACCACCTGCGCCGCCTTGATCCGCTGAAGGGGATGTGCCAACAACGCCATTTTGGCCTGCACCAAATCCAGATCCTCCAACACCTGCGGTTACATATAGTGTGTTTGAGTTATCACACGCGCCACCGCCACCGCCACCACCTATGCCGCCATTTCCAGAGATTCCGTATGTGCTAGCTGTGAATATGGCGCCGCCGCCGCCACCAGCCCAGTAGTAAGAATTACCAGTGATGGCACTAGCTAAACCTGCCCCACCAGCACCAGCTAAAGCTACCGATGGGTTATCTTGTCCGACACCACCCGCACCACCACCACCCGCTCCGGTAGAACTTGGCGCACTTCCTCCGTTATTTCCTTGACTTGGTGAGGTTGATGGTGTGTTTCCCGCTGCGCCCGGTGTGCCCGAAGCGCCACCACCGCCGCCGCCACCGGAACCGCCGGGAGTGGGGTTGCTGCCATTAGCTCCAGCACCACCACCACCACCAGCTGATGTAATGGATGCGGGTGCACCAATTGAAGAATTGCCACCAGTACCACCAACTGCATTTGCACTAGCAGAACCACCAGCGCCAACAGTAATTGTGTAGGACGTTCCGGCGGTAACAGCTAATCCTGTACCTGTTCTAAAACCGCCTGCACCGCCGCCACCAGCGTTATGTGAGCCGCCCGCACCGCCACCAGCAACAATTAAATACTCTACAAAACTAACGCCTGCGGGGCACACCCACGTATCTGTCGCAGTAAATATTTGTGTTACTACTGATGTTGTAGAAATTCCTGTAAGCGTCCAGATACCGGACCCGCGAAAAGCTGGCGGAGTAGCACTTATTATCTGGCCGGGATAACCATGAATTGCCATAGCAACCCCTTATTAAGACGAGATCTCTTCGTAGCTTATTGAATAGGTGATCCCACTAGCTGTACCGGAAGTTACGGCGATTGATGTGCCTTCTTCCAAATAAATCGCTGTGGTTTTATCCGTGACGATCAATGAAGCTAGTGCAGGCACGGAGATTGTGCTCACGATTGGGTACGCAGTACCGCCCGATGGAGCAGAGCCTTGAGCAACCGCGCCGTTTGTATAAAGGGACACGGTAGTGTTTACCGCAGCGGAGCCGTTTACGTTAGCCGCAACAATCTGGTTGATCTTTAAGACCTTGCCAGACGCAGCAGCATTAGGTAATAGGACCACAGCAGTAGTAGCCGATGGGGTGAGGTATGTAGTCTTACCATAAATGGTAGTGACGTTAACAATATTTGGGGCTGCCATGATTACTCCTTAGAATCCAAAGATCATCGCCATCGCGATGGATTTACCTGTTGTGATGCCGCTACTAGAAGCGGAAAGTGTGCCGGCAGCAAATGTCAAACCACTGCCTACCGTGACGCTACTAAAACCACCTGTTCCATTGCCGTACAATATCGAGGTGCCACTAGTAGCCGGTGCGTAGTCTGTGCCAGAGGTCGCTGCAGATATCGCAGTACCGTTACCCTTCAGTAGTCCCGTAACCGTTGTGCTGAGTGTCAACGCAGGCGTTGTACCACCAGAACTGGTGCCGGCTAAACCATTAGCCGAAACAACAGACACCGCAGTTACCGTACCAGCAGTTGTCGCTCTGCTTGACAGTAATTGGACCGTGCCCGTGTTGTCCTTGTAGTACAGCTTGCCGTCAGTAATATTAATTGCCAGCTCACCATTCGTGAGGTTTGCAGACAACGGCAACGTAGATGCCGTTGTGCTGTAATAAAGGCTAAGTGGTGTGTATCCAGTGGCCGCCATATCTAGTGGCTCCTTTTATTTTGTGTAGTAAGAAATGTTAGGTGCAAAGTAAATCGGCGACTTATCTCTGTCCTCATCCTCTGCGGTTAACGTCAACTCTTTTGCTTCTGCAGAGAGTCTCATGATTCTGTTTTCATCAATTCCAGGCAACAGCTTTGACACAGCAGCAGATAGTTGTTTTTGCATCGCAGGCATCCAACGATCTGGTACCGCAATCTCGTTTGTTAAACGACCCACATCTTGTGGCTGCATCTCAATGATGTACTGGAACGTCTGAAACGCGTCTTGTGGCGCAGGCCACAAGTTAGCAATCGGAGTTACTTGGCGATCAAACCAATACTGTAGCGCACGATTACTTGGGAAATCTTTGTTTGGTAAATTGAAGTAGCTATCGCGATTCAATCTGGCCATGGGAATATCTTGCTGCTGAGACGCTAATGACAACGCACGCACAGTAATAGGCGAGGCTGTTGTATTGCGGAATCTCCAGAAGTTTGCCTGCGGAGAACCATCGATCTGCGTGTAGCCCCAAGTGTTGACGTTGTTCGTTACACTGGCCAAGTTAGTCCATGTGACATTGTCGTAGCTGTAGTCAACTAACAGTGTGGTGTTTAGTGTGGCGCAGTTAAAGCCAGCACTCAAAAATCTAAACGCCTCACCATAGAACGCGTTAGCAGAACCGCCTGCGGGAATGACATAATTCAAAGCCAGTGTGTTTGTATTGAATGCGCCTAATGTATTGTCAGACGTCGCTGCAGGCCGAGTACACAAACGATAGTTTGCGATGCGTATGTCCACCGTGCCTCGTGGCATTGGGTACTCACGCTCTTGTGCCTCGGATCCCTGCATGATGTACTCAAGCAGCCAAAGATTAACGCCTCGGTTAGAGAGGTTAATCAGTATGTACCACAGCGCCAGACGTATGTCTTGTACATACTCTGGTGTCATCTCTTCTGCCAACTTACCCGCTTCTTTATAAGCAAAGCGAATCATCTGATCCACCGTGACGGTGGTCTGGGCTGTTGTGTTAGAGGTATTGCTGTAGTCGCTGGCCATTATTTCTTCTTCGCTACTTTTTCAGGCAACTTCTTTTTTGCAGTGCCCGCAGCCACAAACTCCTTGCCCACAGATTGCTTGATGCCTACTTTTTTAGCAAACTCTGGACTATGCGCGACGCCCTGCATAAGACGCTCTTGTGATTTAGATTTAATAGGCATTATTTTTTCTTTGCCGTTTTAGCAGACTGCTTAAAATCTTTAGTGGTTGGAGCACCAGGTGAACCTGGCTTACGCATCTTTTCATTACTACCTGCCTTAATGCGTTCTTGCTTTGCGTGAATGTTGGCATAAAGCCCCGGTTTAGTAGCCATTAGCAGTTCCAGTTCTTTAGTGATGCCTTAGCCCGTTCAGCTGGGCCTTTGGCTTTTGCAACCACACCCTCCATACGAGCGCAAAAACTAGCCTTCCTGCCCTTGTCCGATTTTGTTTTCGGATTTGGAGCAGGGGCCTTTAGGTTGCTATCGTTTTTAGCATTGTACTCAGCACGACCTTTTGCCGTCATACCTGCACCCGACTCAGTTGTGTTGTACGTCTTGTCTTTGCCAGTAGTCTTGCGAGGGATAGGTTTGTCGTGCTGTTTCATTTAGCACATACCGCCGCTTTTAAACTTGTCTGTACCCATTTTCTTGGGCATACCTGCAGCAGGCTTTTTGGTGATCTCTTTAGTCTCGATCAAACCGCCAGCTTTGTATTGGCGCACAGACGGGTTCTTGCTCTTCGCACGACCGCCTTTTTTCAGCTTGGTGAGGTCCGTTGCCGGCTCATCATGCTTTTGGGTGTCGTGCATCTTGAACGCTTTCTTGACTACTTTTTTATCCTGAGCGATGTCAGCGGACTCATTCTCGTAGTCTTTTTTCGAGTGGTCAATGCGGGGTGTATATTTAGCCATGTTATAGTCCTCTCCTACTGTAAATTACCCATCAAAAGGGGGGCTTTCGCCCTGAAAAAGTGCCGACTCAATTTTGCGTCTAGCCCTCAAAACTTTCTCCACAGGGGTGCCTGAACATACCCATGAGTGCATCGCCTTAGCCGCACCATTAATATCGCCGGCAATCCACTTCTTTAAGAACACGCTACGCTGCAGGTTAGGCACTCCAATGTTCCAACAGAGGCTGGTAGCTGCGTCTATTCGATCCTGTGTTGCGTATTTTTTAGGCACCTTCTTTAGCACCTGACCGCAATACTTTTGCGCTTCCTTTGCCAACCGTGTGTTGGCTTCCTTCTTGGATATGACGTCTCCAGGTTGTACTGGACTGCCATTCGCGCGAGTTGTAAAGCCATAGCCATACGCCCAGGGAGCGCCTCCAGTTATCATGTCTGGATACGCCACGGACGAAAAGCCCTCAAAACGCTGTATAAGCGCGTGGGCCTTGGGTCCGACTTTAATCTCCTGTCTTGCTACTGGTGGGTCTGTTATTACGCTGCAACAGCCCATTAACACCAGCGTCAGGAGAGTATTACTTAATGCCCTTATCGGCCTTATCATCGAGCTTATCGAATATCCGGACTAGCATCTCCTTGATATCCCTAATAGCATCCTTGACGTCATCTCTTCGCGCAAAATCTTGGTGTACTTCAATTGCCAAGGAGCGTATTTCCATTTTTAGATCGCGAATAGAATCCCAAATTGTTTTTAATACCCAGCCACCGATAAGACTACCGATAGACATCAAAGTATTAAACACCTGTTGTCCGTCCATTACGCCTGCTCCTCTGTGATAAGTTTTAGATTCTCAATCAAGCGGCTATCAGCCGGATTGAACTCGAGTGCCTTCTTACAGAACTCGATGGATTGTTCTTTGTGTCCCAAGTTCCACGCAGCGATGCAGGCGAGGTCGTATGGCTTCTCTGCCCAATTAATTAGGTCTTCCGTGTACACAAAAGCTCTGTGTGTGATGTTGATTGCGGAGACAGCCGCAAAATAGCTCTCAGCCCATAAGCGTTGGCTGTAAGCAGTCTCAGATAACGCAACCCAACTGTCGCGCACTGTAGGATCTTCCGCGACTGACAAGCGGGCCCACTTGAGTGCTTCTCCTTTATTGTTTATTTCTGTATGCGCCTTAGCCAGCAATCTCATAGCAAACGATCTCTCGTTGGACCATGTCGCATCTTTTAATTCTAAGTAATTTTTTAACGCAATAATTGCCTCAATCCAACGACCGTGAAAGGTCAACTCGCGCGCGTAGTAAAACGCATTGCGAGGACACTCTGGGTCTTCTTTAATGGAGAGGGATAAGAGGTCTAAATACTGGCCGCGTGACTTGGTATTGTCCGGGAGGTGTGTGACTAGTTGCTTGTCTGTCCAAACGTAGTTTTCTGTAAATCCTGTGGTTGGCACAAGAATCTCATGGCAGGGATGCTTCCAACGATAACCAGAACGTGAATGAATTTTATCAGAATAAAATACGACACCGCTGCCCCAATCAAATTTATACTTTACTCGTGTGATATCGTCTTTCCAAAGGCTTTCGACTTCTTCTCTCCAGCCAGGTTCCAATACTTCATCTAAGTCTAAGCTAATGCAAATATCATAATCAGCGGGCACTAACGCCAGTGCGGCTTCTCGCGCGACATCAAAGCGCCATGGTTTGACGCTGATGTCATGCACAATCGCACCGCACTCTATAGCTATGTCTGCCGTTTTGTCAGTAGATCCTGTGTCTGCAATAAGAATGAGATCCGCGTCTTTTGCGGAATCACAAAACCTTTTTACAAAGGCCTCTTCATTTTTGGATATTGCATAGACTGCAATTTTCATTAGAATGTTCCTCCGAACATGCCCGTCGTAGCATTCATTGTGCCCGCGACATTTAATGTGTTTGTTCCGTTGTCCCAAGTAAGGTTCGCCGAACCAGCTAACGCGCCTGCGTTGTTGTACTGTACTTGGGTCGTTGATCCACCAATCGCTGGCGTTGCGCCAGTGGGTCCTGTAGGTCCCGTTGCACCTGTTAGGCCAGTAGCGCCTGTAGGGCCCGTGGGTCCTGTAGCACCAGTTAAACCAGTAGCACCAGTGGGGCCTGTTGGTCCTACTGCTCCAGTGGGTCCTGTAGCACCTGTTGGTCCCGTTGCGCCGATTGGACCAACCGCACCAGTTGGGCCTGTAGGTCCAGCTGCACCTGTTGGGCCAGTGGCTCCTGTTACCGATGCGCCTGTTGGGCCTGTGGGGCCTGTGGGGCCAACTAGTTGACCCGCGTCAACCCATGCCGTTCCATTCCAAACGTACAAGTGTCCATTTGATGAAACGATATACGCGTCACCTGGTGTGTTGCCTGTGGCTGGTAGGTCACCTACTGTTGCAACCGCGCCCTTAATTGAAATGCCTTGACCTTGGGCTCCTGTAGGCCCTGTGGGGCCCGTAGGGCCTGTTGGACCTGTTCCTGATGGTCCAGTAACACCCGTAGGTCCTATCGCGCCTGTAGGGCCTGTAGGGCCTTGGAGGCCTGTGGGTCCTGTAGGTCCAAGAGCTCCTTGGGATCCAGTGGCTCCCATTTCACCTTGAGCACCAGTGGGTCCTACTACACCCTGAACGCCTGCAGGGCCTGTGGGGCCTTGTTGTCCTGGTGTACCAACACCTGCGGGTCCTTGTGGTCCTGTAGCGCCTACGGGGCCCGTAGGCCCCGCTGGGCCAATAGGGCCAACCGGCCCAATGATCCCGCTTTGAAATACAGAAGCCGCAACTTTTTTTGTTATGCCGTCCTGCACGATAACCGTTACGTCATTTGCGTTGGCGTATGTTGTCGGCGGCAGCTGTAATATACTTATATCGGCCATGACTATGTGTCCAGTATGTTGCCCGGTGTGGGTTCAGCAGAGGTGTTGCCATATCGAGCAGGCGTAAACGAATCCCCTTCTCCGGTACCAATCACGTTGGGGCCTTGATTAATTGTGTTTGAATTAGGTGCGTTAACGATAGCCTTACCTTTACCAGGTATGGCTACAGAGACGTCGGGTCTCGGATGGCGTAATGTAATTGTTTCAGTCTGGCGTGCGGCCAAACGCCAAGGATCATATTGATCCAAGTCGTCTGGGCAAACCATTAAGCCCGGTGAATTTGGGTCCGGACGCAAATAGGTGTAAGGCATCTTTCTGCTACACCTGTCGCAAATCGCAACGGAGAGGACAGCCTCTCCGCGCGTATCGCAATAGATTCCGCCGTAATAGGCGTTACCCATTAACGTACTCCGGCTTGTATAACAGTAAGCGTAGAGTTTGTTCCGCCAGTCACCTGAATAGCCCTAAAGGGCTGATTCACAATAGGACTAGCAGGCGCCGTTACCCAAGTCATTGAAGGCGCAGTAGGTACAGGGTACCCCTGTGCGTCTAATGGAAATGGATCGGTATACGATATTTGCACAGTACCACCGCCGGTGGCAACGTAAGATACGTTGATCGGCGTCAGGTACTGGTCAATTGGTACCAGTACATCGGCACCCACAGTAATTTGACGCATAATGTCTCCTTAGCTGTTTGTGTAGCCTGAGCCGTATGCTGAAATAGAACCGTCTGCATTACGCGCTGTGTACTGAACATCAAAAGTACCTGCCAATGTGCCAGTGATGGCAGTAATAGCAGTAGCAGTAAATGTGATCGTTGCGTCAGTGGTACCGACGTTGTTCAGGATTGTGGCAACTGCTGCAGAAGATGTGAATGTGACTTGGATTCTGCCGCCTGAGGTAGTTGGGGTAACAGTGCCTACGTCTGTACCATTAATCGCCACAGTGATCACGCCGCCTGTCAAAGCTGATGGTGCTGATGTTTGATACAGGAAAATGTGGTTGATGATCGATCCAGCGGGGATCGTGTAGGGCATGCTTGTTACGCTGCCTACATCAAATGTTTCGAGTGCGCCAGCTAAACGAGTAGCTGTGATAGGTGCAAAGTATTGCTGTTGGGCTACCTGCGCTGCTCCAGTGTTATCTGGGGCGATGGTGCCATCGTTTGTTGGGTTGTTACGCTTAAAAATCCGGACTGGGCCGGTAAATGTACTTGACATGACTTCTCCTAGGGAAGATTAACGGCGCCGTCTCCAGGAAGTAAACCGTGAGCTATTCGGTAATCGGCGTCATCTAAAAGGCTCTACCTATAAGTACCCATTTATATAAGAAAAAATGCCCCGCTTTGTGGGCGGGGCATTTAGGGACGACCCTTGTGGGTCTCGGTCTTTCTTTACAGACCGATTGTACCGTACACGTTACGTGGATCGTGCCAGCCGGTCGCATAACGCTCGGAGGCTTTGTAACGCATTGAGTCAGTCTCGAAGTCACCTTCTGAGCTGCGCTCCAGAGGACGACGCATGACTAACATCAGGCCGTTCTCTGCATTGGTCTGGATCCACCAAGCTTTGCTGGAGCTCAAACGGGTCACAACGTGAGCGCCGTTAGGTAGCATACCAGTTGACTTGATTGGGTTCAGGTCATTGTCAGCAGTGCCCGAACGCAATACCGACTTCAGGATTACCTCTGCTTGGAATTCCAAAGCAGGAGGAACGATCAGCTGTTCAGCTTTCAGACGGATACGCTTACCGTTGTTGTCCACTGCTGAACGAACTTGGATCAGCATCTGCTCGACCGAAGTCTGCGACATAGCTGCTGCAGTTGACAACTGGTTACTGAACGAACGACCTTGGGAGATCGGGTGAGCACTGTTGATCAGTGTCACGCCGTCACCGCCGACATAGCCGGGAGTGAACGCAAAGTTCAGCAAGTTGGCGCACAGAGTCTCTTTGGTCTCGATCATGGACTGAGCGAGGTGCTTCGAGAATGTGGAGCCGATACGGATGTGATCGCCGTCTTCCATCAGAACTTTGGTCAAGGCGTATGCCAAGCCATAGATCTTGTAGATGAAGCGTGTGATAAACAGAGTACCACCCTGGTCATACGAAACGGGTGTGCCGTCTGGCATTTCAGGAGCAGTATTCATACCGAAGAGCATGACCTCTTCGTGATAGTTACGTGGGATACCAGTGATCTGGGTTGTGAAACCTTTCCACTCATCATCACGTTGTTGATAGACACCATCAAAGACTTCGTTAAGGATAGGTTCAACTACCGCACGAAAGTCCGTACTACGCATTGGGGTTGCCATAGCTACTTCCTTTCTTTAATTATTCGACGTTAGGAGCAACGAAAGTATCGTTGGCAATCTTAACTTGGACGACAGTGTATGCGTCACCCCAAGCGTTATCAATAGCACGACCCAAGTTAACTACTTGAGCTTGAGCTTGTGTACCAGCAGCAACTGCAGTAGTGCTTAATGCTGCTGTTGAAGTACCCAAGCCACCGTTACCGATAATTTGGCCCGACGAAACTGCGGTGAAATTGAACTCTTGACCAACTACGATGTTAGTAAGCGAACCGTTAGCTTGAACTTCATAGACGATTTCTGGGTCCATGAAAATCCACATAACGAGATCAGTGGCTGTGCCCAAAGCTGGACCAAACCATTTGCTTACAGTACGACGGCCAGAAGCGTCAGTGTATTCCACACCACCAAATACACCAGCGAGGCGCATGTTGGCTGTAGGAGTGTTGCTGGCAACAACAAGAGTTGCTGTGCCTGCGGTTGTTGCTTCATCCAAAGCGACTGGAGTGCCGGAGTAGAAAACTGCAGCGGTGTCATAGGCACCGGTGTAGTTCAAACTGCGGACCAGACCACTTGGGTGGTAGACGGGCTTGAGCCCGAATGGAGCATAAGTTGCGCTCATTATTTTGGTTCCTTATAGTTTTAGGGTTAAAACCGCATACCGTGTGCGGTTCTATGTGTCTCTTTTTCCATCTCCAAAAGTCCACCTTCCAGAATTGAGCGACCACCTTTACCGGGATCTGCTGCTGAACGCACCTGTGCGGTGATATTTCGCTGGTGTTCCAGCGGATCGTCATGGTGCAACATTCTCGCTACTTCTTGGAAAATGTCCTCAGGAATCATAAAGAGGATCATCTCATTACAAGATATACAACCTTCAAACCTGCCCGAACTCATCTTGCCTAAGTGGTCAAAACCTTTGCCTAAAGCGGCGGCTTTCACTGGCTCATAGCCCAACGCCATACGTTTGTCGATTGAATCATACTGGTTAGTTGTTGATAACCAGCAGAGGTGCATTCCAGGGACTAAGCCTTCTGGAATGTCCGGCAGTGCGTTGTTGGCCCATTTGTCCCGAAAGGCCTCCAGCCTTTCACGCTTCACTGCTTCATCAGGGGAGACGGAAGACGTTGCCTTCCGCTCTTTGATTTCTTCTACTCGCCCTTGAAGGCGATCATCTAAGTCACGGGTTATACGATTGTTTGCCATTTTTAGCCTCTACGATTTTTACGGTCAAATTCTGCATAGTTACGGATTGCCTTCGCACGCTTGTCTGAGTCATCCCACATGCCAGCGTCTTTTAAGGCTTGTACTCTTTCACGGCTCAAAGTAAAAGTGTTTTTACCCATCGCTGGGCTTCCACTTGTATCAGTGCGACCGCTAGAAGTTCCACTTCGACGATTTCTATCGCCACCAGATTTGCCCGCATACCTATGAGGTAGGCGTTCCTTCAATCGATTGTCTAGCTCGTCCCAATATTCCGGATCTGCTGGGTCCCAACCTTCACCTGCTAAATCATTGTCGATTATTTTTGCAATTCGACTGTCTGTATCAGTGCCACTTGGATCGTACCAGCGGTTGCCTTTCATCCATGATGTGGCATTCTGCTGTACTGATGCACTGTTGGGCGTTGGAACATTATTCTTCGGGTTCCTCGCCGCTTCTAACTGTTGTTGTTTCAGGTATTGAGCCTGAGCCAACTTATTCTTTGCGTCATGGTACTGATCAAGTAGTTCCATTTGACCTGCAACATTCCCAGACTCTGCCGCCTGGGTCATCTTCATTTTCATGTACTCAACTCGGGTCGCTTCATCTTCAATGAAACGGTCCATCTGAGCAAACTGAAAACTTGTCGCGGTGTTCTCTACTTGCGCCAGTCGCCTGGCCAGATCTTCATTACGACGCTCTAGCGCGCTGATCTTGTGCTTGGCACTTACCTCGCGCTGCTTTGTAAGCTCTTTCTTTAGCTTACGCTCTTCTCTTCGTGCGGCTCGGATAGCCTCTCGGTCTTCTTCCGATTCGTCGCCGTCTTCTTGTTCCGAATCAACTTGACCACCTTCAGCGTGTCCTTCAGCCTCATTTTGGTCTTCATTTTCATCTTCAAACGGATCAATGTGATCATCAATTGATGCTAGTGCAGAACCATCATCACGTTCTTTAACAGGCACGTCCGCATCGGACTGCTGGCTGGTTTTCATACGAAATCCTTACTCTACAAAGGCGGGGAACATTGTTCTGGCCACCTCAAAATTTTTAATTTTGCAGATTACTTCACGGTCCTGCAAAACAATAAATACAACTTCACCGTTGCCGTGTGGTATTGCCCAACGATCACCGCCGTACTTGATAACACGAACCAAGTCACCTGGTTCTGCCCACGGGCCTTCCGGCCAATGATCAAGTGTGTCTAAATCACGATAGGCCAAAGGACCCACTGCGATTACTTTAGCGATTACCTCGTTCCACTTTTCCGTTGCCTTGGTGTCGCCTACAAGGATAATTCCCCCTTGACTGACATCCTTGGCCTTACGGAGCTGGACTACGATTCTGTTGCCCTTCAGGTCTATTCCTGGATCTACTTCCGGAAAGCAGTCAGCTTCACTCCGACCATCAACCTGGTATTTACTCTCTGTGCTCATTGTCTTCCTCGTCTTCTCTCAAGACTTCATTCATAATATCCAAAGTTACTTGCAAACCTCTGGCTCTTCCTATAAGCTGGTTATATTTATCCCAGCTCTCTACTCCGTTCAAGCAGGCCTCTGAAATAATTTTCAGTTCGGCCTGGACCTTGAACATCGTGGCGTAAAACGGGTCTTTCATCAAAAACCCTCCTTCATAAGTAAGTACCCACTTACTTATGAAATTCCGCCCTATTTATTTCTTTAAGCCTCTGCTGTTGACTGGTGGTACCTGAGCCAGTGCAACCTTAGCGTTGTCTGATTGCTTTGAACCAGATGGGCCTTTTTCTACTGGTTGGCCTGGGCCGCCTGCATAGCCAGGTGTGCCGGTCATTTTGTACGCCTTACGAAAGCCTAATTCTTTTTCCATTTGTTACTCCTGAGTGGGTGCGGGGGGTTGTTGTTCCGCTTGTTGCTGTTGAAGATTCATCTCGTGTTGTTGCTGAGACTGTTGTTGCGCTTGTTGTGCCATTAGCTGCTGCTGTTGACTCTGTTGCTGTGTCGCCTGCTGTTGTGATGCCTGTTGTTGCTGCATGAACTGCTGTTGAGCTTGTAGCGTTTGGTCATGCGCGCGCTGCTGTTCTGCTCGCTGTTGTTCCATGCCGTGCTTCTGCATGTCTCCATACGCTTGGTGTTGTGCCTCCATGGCAAGCATTCCCTGTTCGTGTGCCTGCTGTTGCTGCATCTGATCCATCTGCTGACCCGCTGCAATAGTGGCTACGCGTTCCTTCGATGAGTTATTGATGTCTGCAATCGCTATTCTAGCCGCGTTGTCCTGATCAGCCAGTTGCTGCTCAAGTCCCATCTTGGCCTGGATCTCTGCAAGCTTGGCCTCCATGTCACGCACCTTGTCAGCCATCTCAGCCTGCATCTTCTCGCGCTCGAGTTGGAACTTGGCCGCAGCCTCTTCTGACTTGCGCTTGGTCTCTGCAACCTGAGTCTGGATCAATGCCTGTGCCGTTGGGTCTGCCATAGCAGCCTGTTGCATCTGACCTTGCATCGCCTGCTGTTGTTGCTGCACCAGTTGTTGGATGATTGGCGTTATGCCTTGGAACACCTGCTGTGAGTCTTGTGTCACCAGTTGCGCTGCAACCGCCAGTGCCTCTTGGGCCGCACCGTCTAGTTGACGCTCTTCATTCAGCTTGAACGTATCCTCACCACCCGCTGCGTGTTTCACATAACTACGCATCGATGAGAGGTAGTGTAGCGTCAAGTGCTGCTTGATGTGTTCCAACATCAATGGCGTTAGCTTGTTGGATATCAACGGGCTGCCACCATACGCTGGGTCCATCATGTACGCCAAGTGCACCTTCAAGTGCTCGATGTGCTCTTGATCTGGGAATGCCGCAGCCAAGTGACCCATGGTCATCTGGACGTTCTCCAGGGCCGGGTTACTTTCTTGCGTGCCCTTCGGATCAGGCATCACCTTCTCAATATCTGGCACCTTTAACAAGCGCAAGATACGCAGATTGGCTTCACGCTTGTCATATAAGTCAGGAAACTTCTCAGCCAATGCTAGTGTCGTTTGCGCTTGAGTTAAACGCTGTGTTTCACTAAAGATGTTAGGGTCAGATACCGGTACTACGTCGCTGCTCTTCTCAAAGTCAGCCACATCAATCTCGGCGCCTGACTGATTGTCCATCTCTTCCAAATACCAATAGTTCAAGCGCGACAGGATCTGCAAGCTCTTTGCTTGTGAACGGTGTAGTCGTGCGTGGATGCTGGAAAATACCTTAGACCCTTGCTCAATCATCGCCTGCGTTGTACCAACCGGCGCGTTTGCGTTGACGTCTGCAATACGGTTCTCGCTAGTCTTAACCACGCCCTTAGCGGCATCAGTCAACCAACCAAGCAGCTGGAACAGAACAGTTGACGGTGGGTTGAACGGCATCGGCATGGCCAACTTACGCACGTCGTCAACTCCAGGGGATCCCTCGATCTCAACGACCTGTGTTGGTTCAATGCGATCCGTTTGGCCACCAATACGACCACCCTTTAACTTCAGCATCGTGATCGAGTTGTTGACGTGTGCCGTATCCATCAGCGCACGTAACGAACCCGTTAATGCGGCAGCCAAACCACCGATTAGGTGTGGCATACCAATACCATACGCGCCGCGCCATGGGATAAACTTGTACTCAACGATCCAGTCGAGCTTTTTCATCTTCTCGTCGCCGGCTTCCCAGTTACGATATAGCGACAAAACTTTACCTGACAACTCATCAACGGTCAGGATATATGGAGCACGACCACCTTCAGTGATGCTGTCGTCTTCAACTTTCAGATAACATGTTATCTCATACACACGACGTAATCCATCGACGTTCTTGATTGGATCTTCGCGACCCTCGATCTTATCGTTTGCTTTTGATGCCTTAGTTTGCTTATCTAAATCCAGATCAGCTTTGAATATCTCAATGTCGCGGTATTCACCAGTTGCAACACGCTGCTCATAGGTATCTTGCGTAATGTCTTGTTGTTCGGTGACACGCTGCGACGAATAGAAGTTGGTCGATGCGAACGGCAACAGGATGTTATCAATTGGGATCCACTCAGGGGCTGGGCGACGCAAGTCGCGATCAAAGCGCCATTTCAAATACTGAGAACCGCCCAATGGCAACTGAGTGAACAGCTGTTCCATCTCATCGCGATACTCTTCAATCTGATTCGACAACTGCCAGTTCATGAAGTTGGCCTTACGCATAGCTGCGTCCAGCTTTTTCATGTCCGATACGCCTTTGATGTTACCTTTGACTAAACCATCAGACGGCAACAACTCACGCGACGCATTAGCCGCAAAGTCAACGCAGGCTTCTGCCATGATCGGGTGCACTACCTTTGACGCACCTTGGAAGTTCGCACCACCAGGTGCATCGTTACCTAAGCCAGTACGACGCAGGCCTTCTTCGTATTGCTCGTCACGCTTTTTACGCGACTCACGATCAACCTCGATAAGGTCAAGGTATTCATCAGCCAGCGTGTCCAGCACGCCGTCATCAATCTCTTCTGCCAAGTTGGCATAGAAGTCAGGATTCTCGGATGGTTTTTGTGTTTGCTGCATGTTGACGACAACAGAGCCATCTTCTAGCTCGATGATCTCTTGCTCTACGTCATCCATATCAAGATCGAGCGCATCAGCAATGTTCTCAATCTCTTTGTCTTTGTTTGGTTCATCCGTCTCTGGATTCTCAACAAACGAGAGAGCAGAAAGGGTACCACCCGCTTGGATGGGGAGAACTGGAATTTGTGCCATTATTTAATAATCCGTTGTAGGTATTCGGGCATGCCGCCTGCATACGCAGGGTCAGATGCTTCTGGTGGAAGCAGTACGGGTTGGTTTTCTGCGTATTTTGTTGTAGGCAATCCTTGTTTACGTAAAGCCAAATTTGTTGGATCAACGTAGTTCACAAAGCTATTTGCGCCACGCGTCTCCGATGTCACCGCTGGTTCGGCCAGCGGCGAGTACATTTGACGGTGCGCAAGCCACGCATTCTCTTCGCCTTTTGGGCCAAAGGTATTTGGCTTCTTCGTGCCTAAGTGTCCAAAGTAATCATGGACGGCCCTGAACTGTTCGTTTTGATTCATGCCAGTAACTGGATCTCTCTCAGCAAGATACGGGTGTGGGTTGCTGGTGTCTTTAAAAATATTAAACGGCTTACCTTCACCTAAACGCTCGCGCATAAACTCTGCAGGTTTTTTACCTAATCGAGTTGCCCGCGCTAAGTAATCCATTTGAGGTGCTTCATTCTCACTGTACATACGAACTTGGTTTGGTATCGCTTTAAACTGCTGGCCTGTCTCTTTAGCTGCTTGGCCATACGAGGCCTTCATCAACTGATCGTAATTCTGTGCGCCTGTTTGCTTAACCATTTCAGGGTGTTGCTTTAACCATGCCGCGTATACCGCTGCCTTGTACGCTGGATCATTTTCCATGTGTGCCTTAACACCAGCCTCATGTGATCGACCAATCCATTCCTGACGCTCAGGGGAAGAGGTCGCCTTCATCCCTGAGCGGTAATCAAAAGGGCGGCCAGATACTCCTTCTGCAAGCCTAGCCTCCGGGTTCATCATTCGTCGCCTTGCCGCTTGATACGCAGCGTTAGCGCCTTTCCCCATGTACTCTAATCCTTTGCCTACTGCAACACCCATAGGCGCGCCATACGCGGCACCCTCTAATCGTTCACCTGGTTTTGCTTCACCAGCACCATATATTGCGCCCATGGCAGCCATCTTTGCTGCGTTCATTTCGCCCAAACCCGGGATGAACATTGTGGGTAAAGACCCCGCCAATTGTGCACCCATGTTTAACCCTGGATACTTACTCTCAAACTGTTCTTTGCCTGCGTGTATGGACGCTAAATTTTCATCATACGAGCCCTGACCTAAAAGCTGTTTAGCTTTGGCTTCTGCTTCATCACTCCAACCCATTGATAGGCCTTGTAATGCTGCACGACCAGGGCCGTAATTAACTGGCTGCTTCTTTACGATCTTGCCGTCGGCGTAACCGCCGACCAACATCTCGGCTTGCATATCACGGGGTGATATACCTGAAAATGATTTTTCTAGGGTTGACGTAATTGGAGAATCATTACTAGAATGAAATACGTTAGCCGGTGTTAACGGGTTTGTGTATGGACTGCCTGATGTCTGAAATGACGTATATGGCGTCATGGTGTTTGATGGATTCATTTGCGGTGACGCGCCTGTGATAGGCGGCTGATTGCCCGCTTGCGCTGCATAACCACCATCAGAAAAGTTTGAATCGTTTGGGTTACTCGATGGAATCATGCCGCCCGATGCGTATTCACCTAGCTCCCAATCTTTCGCAAAGGGACCACGCTTACCTGGTTCTGTATCAAGCAAGTAATCCTGCTTGTCTTTCATAGACCAATCAGATGGGTGCTCTGCTACCACTTTTTCATTTAATCCTGACGCACGCGCTGTGTCGCGCCAATTACGCATGTCCGCTTCCGCTGTCGCTGATGGACGACCACGAGGTGGCATTGGCCTCTGACCAATTGGATTAGTTCCAGTGTAGTTGTGGCGCATCGGATTAATCATCGACGTCACTGCGTTGATGATATCTTCCTGATCCGGAATAATTCCACGCGATCTAAAATCTTGCTCAACTTGACGCACTAAGTCTTTGTGCTTGCCCAACAATATCTCGGTACTAATCTTGTCGATTGCAGGCGCCTCTAACGCGCCAGCTGTTTCAGCAATCTGTGATGGTTGAATTGTTGGAATGTCGCCTTCGGTTGCTCTTACTCGAGACAGACCGCCTATTGTCTCTTCCGCGCCAGTTTCTGCAGCCTGCAACTCACGTTGCGCCAGTTCTTCTGTCGATGGCGTATATGACTTCATCCATGTGCGCTCTGGTGTGCGGCCTGTGTTAGCCATTGACATGAATGGATCTTCACCAAACGCATTCACATGTGGCTGCTCATACAAATTCTTACGTGCGGCCATGTTCCCAGGACCCATGCCAAATTTATCTTTGACACTGAAGTTGTTCATTTGTTCTGGTGCGCGCAACGTGCCCGTTGCTGGATCAGGGACAGGGGAGTAAGGACGACCATTTGCGTCAACCAACTTATTTGGGAACGGCGTCTCCGCCGCAACTCTAGCCCGCGTTGGTGCGGGTCCAGTTGCGGGTGCAGGGGATGTTAATGATTGAATGTGCTGTTCTAGTTGTGCAACTTCTTCTTTCGAAGGCATCTTGCCAGTTGCACGCACGTACTTGCGAATAGCTTCTTGAATGCGACCTGAAAACTGTTGCATTAGATCTTTTCCAAGATTCATAGCAACAGTACCACCAACGCCGTAATGAGGAATGTGCGCCTCTTCCATAAGCATTTGTTGCGGGGTCTTAAATGGGTTCATGTAGAAGTTCCAAGGTGGGGTTTTTGTTATTCTCTATAGCTAAGTACCCACTTTTCGTCATGTTTTCGCCCCTTACGCGGCGTAGGGGTTGTGCACCTTGCGACTGGCGATATCGTCAGAATGGTCGTATGACCGATCTGGTATTGGATCCAGTTGCAGCCACCCCGAGTCACGCAACACCCTCAACGCTTGGGACAACGCATCCACGTAATCATCATGTCCCTTAGCTTCTGGGAACGAACACACCTGACGAATAAACCGTTTTGCCCATGGGGCTACCTCGCCCGGGTTATCTGGGTCTTCAGGGATGAACACCTTACCCTTGGCAATCAACGGCGCCACAATGTTCATACGCTGTACCTTGTCTGCTCGACCAGGGTTGTAGCTTCTGACTGGCAAATGGGCAGCTTGCAGCTCTTGAATCAACGAAATACCCGCAGATTTGTCTTCCATGAGTATTAAATCGGCTTTTTTACCTTTTGCGAACGTATTATCGGCTCCATACACGACTTCGCGGTAATCTTCTTGCACTTTTCGACGTAATTCGGGGTAAGAAAGATGATTATCCCACGCGTCGAGCAAAATACAGCACGTTCCATGGTCTTCGCGATCAAAAACACCCAAAACAATGCACGCAGTTGGGTCATTATGCGTTTTTTCGCTCGTTGCTGGGTCATACGAGGCCAAAACGTACTCCAACGTGGGTGTTTCTTTCCTTGATGGCCACATTCTGAACCATTTGCGCTTCACAATACCCGCATTCTCAGGATCTAAGATCTCACCATAGATCTCTTGCTTACCTAAGTCGGTACCTTCATACGCTTCTAGCTGTTTGAAGAAGGTGCCCGAGAGATTTTTCCTGTTGTCATACGACGACGCACGGGAGACGTACATGTCACCCCCCACTTTTCCCTCATTCAAGTCGGTGATTAACTCTAAGGGTTTCGGTGTGGTGGTGATAATGCTTTGGACGCGCTCAAGTCGTGGGTCAGTCAGACGCAATGTGAACTGAATCTGGTCATACGCGTCATCGATGTATTCGAACGCACACAACTCGTCCATCCAGCAACCATGCCACTGGGTACCACGAAAGCGTTCTGGCTCTGAGGCAGGAATGCCACGGATCAAGGATCCATTCTTTAACGTCAACTCAAACAGCGACTTGTTGTAGTCCTTGATCAGTGACGAGGGGATGATGTTCAGCAGTCCTGAGTCACCCTCAAAGCAAGTCGCTCGGATGTCGTTCGATGTTGGCGCCGTCACCAACCAGCGCGTTCTGTCAAACTTGGCCGCTCTTAATCCAATCCAGTTTGATGCGGTGTGGGTCTTACCCGATCCCCGACCGGCTAGTAGCAGGAAGGTATCGTACTCGCCATCCTCGGGCTCACGCTGGTGGGGGAGTGCAGAGAACTCCCAGCGTACTTGCCATAGTGCTAAGTCAAGGGCCTCCTTGGGCCAACCCTTATTTTTCTCGGCAAAGTCTTTTAAAATCTTCTCTTGTTGTGGGGTCACAATGAAACTCCTAGGTAGCCTTCGCTCACCAAAATTGTGTTGTTGGGGTCATCGGTCTTGATGTAGACGCACTCCCTTGGAGCGATCTTTTCAATCTTCATGATCCTGCGGTACTCCAGTTCGTGGATTCTTTTCGGTATGTCTTGATCCTCACACAGCCTCAAGATTGTTTGGAAGCAAACCCGAAACCTATTTTTTGATGCTATAGTGACAATGTGGGTCTTGACTCCAAACGATTCTACCAGTCCCTGGATCTGCCGAGCCAGCCGTCTGTCGGCCACATCGATCTTGAACATCGACCGATCTTTCTTAAACGACTTGGGTCGAGCACTCATGATACCGCGCAAGAACGCCAGTCGTTGCTCGAACGACGCGAACAGGTACTCTTCCGGTATGTGGGTGGGGATGGTTGGATATCTCTCGATCAGTTCCCGAGTGATGTCAGTTCGACTACGCCGGCGCTTCTCACTCCGGTCAAACAGCCACCGCGCAAACTCATGCGGTTCAACTGGTAGGTTCCTGTGCCGAGGTCTGAGGGGCTGGCAGACTGGTATCCTGCAACGACCGAACTCCCAGGTCAGGATGGTCTCAGGTCCCAGGGGTCGCACGAACGAGTCTTCGTGGCGGTACGTGGTTCGGGTCCACGCATGGAGCTGGTTCTTGGATTGGTGATCGAACACAGGAATTCCAGTCCGAGCGTCTACCACCAGCGTCAGTCCGTCTTTGAGCCAGATCTTATAACACGCCGCCGGCGTGTACTTCTGGATCGAAACGACCTTGACTGGATACCCTGTAAAACTGAATACCTCATCGCCTGCTTGGAGTTGTCCAACTGGCAGCCATCCGGCTGTCGTAGGCAATGGGAGTCGCGCGTCTATTCCCATGTGTAATCTGATATACCCATTTATTCACCCGATTACGCCCGAATGCAACAGTTCGCTTAAAACGCTAACTATTGCATTTATTTTAAACCAGGGGGCAAAATATACCCAAGCACAGTCTGGGTGTTCAGGTTGTCGGGGTATGTTTACTCTTTATATTATTTTTTTAAATTAAATTTTAAAAATAAAAAATAAATAGAATAGACCCCGACAACCTGAACAGCCCGACAAAATCAAGGACTTAGCGCAACTTTTGTCAGGAACTTTACAGTTTGCTAACTATCAGTTTGATAACATTGTTACATTAGCAACACAATATGTTGCAAAAATATTATAAAAAAAATTTAGGAATGTGTTTAGTATATTAAACAAAAATTTTATAAAAAACTTGCTTGCTGTGGGGGCCCCCCGAGCCCGCCCCCCGATGGGACCCAAATTGGGGTGTTGCCTAATAAACAAGCCGGCCCGCCTGGCACGGATCTTGCTAAGGCAATTATCGTGCCTGCCAACCTGGCACGGCGCTTGCTAAGGCAAGATCTGTGCCAGCCCGCCAAGCCGGCGAAGTAAGTGCTTACTTCACTGGCACATTGTTAGTGAGCACTCACTGGGGCGCACCAAGTTGGCGAAGTGAGCACTTACGGGGGCGGCAGTCTGGCACGGATCTTGCTAAGGCAAGAAGCGTGCTCAAGCAAGAACCGTGCCTGACTGGCTGGTCATTGTATTACTAATGAGTCACGAAGCATGCTCGTGAGTCATTAACGAGCCAGGCTGGTTGGCTGGCAGACTGGCCAGTCTAGTTACTGACCGACCAGTCAGTAAGCGTACGCGAGGTCGGCAGGTAGGTGGGGCGCGATATGTTGTCAAAGTGAAACTCTGCCTAAATAATAGGCAGCGATATCGTGTCTCGGCTAAATACCACCGTTTGACCATATATATGTAGGACCTAATAAACAACATAGGAGTTCACCATGCAATACCAGATCAACATAGGTTTAGAAGTACCGAACGTCACCAGCACACCAGAGCAGCTTGCAGAGCGCGCGCAGTATGCACTGGTACTACTGCGCAGCCGGTTCGCTTTCGTAGAGTACAGACTAGAGCAGTCAGCTACAGAGCAGACACTGGTCGCAAGCTTCCAGACTGCACCGAAGCGTGTGTATGCTGAGGCGCTTGCTATCAGTGACATACTGCAGCAGGACTGCGTAGCAGTCTACACACCAGAGCAGCGCGTCGGCGCACTGGTAGGACAGCGCGCAGCGCAGTGGGGCGGCTTCAACCCAGAGTATTTCATCAAATTCTAAATGGTGCCGTTTGACCATGTATATGTAGGGCACACAAACACAACAGGAGCACACCATGAGCAAAATTGACAACATACTGAATACAGCAACCGAAGTACAACGCGGGTGGAGTAACAAGGAAAAAGCACTGTTCCACTGCTTCAACGTGAACGGCATCTGGGCCCAGAAAAAAATCACTGACGCGCAGATCGATGCACTGGTCGAGGCAGGCAAGGCCAAGACCGGAGCCCATATCGCTTACGGTGCACTGAATTCGCACTACACTGACGACCTGCTAAAGCTAGTCAGTAAACAACGCGTGAACCGTATTGACCTTTGGGTAACATTAAAAGGCATACGCGAAAACATCGACAGCGCAAAACAATTCATTCAGGAGACAAACAATGTTTGAGATACGTAAAGTAATCGTTGGTTATGCGTACCCAAGAAACGGCAACGTACACAACCCAACGCCCAAGGTGCAATACCACGTTTACCGTGATGGCCAATTAGTTATCAGAGAATTCAAACTGCGCGACGCAAAACAATTCATTCAGGAGACACAAAATGAACAAGACTAAATTAATCGAGTTACTGAAGGACGGTGCGGCATTCGACACCAAGGAAGAGAAGTTCTACCATCCATCATTTCGCAAGGGTTGGCGCAAGCTAACCTATAGCAACATATCCTGGCGCGCGGTGCATTACGAGCTAGGCCTGTGTGGTTCGAATCAGCTACAAGGTATCGCTGAGGGCCGCATCACACTGAAGAAACGCTAAATACCACCGTTTGACCATATGTATGTAGGGCACACAAACACATAAGGAGCACACACCATGAATTGCATACAAGAAATAGCCGACTTCACTTTATATGACGGCACTGAGTTATCCATCGTAGTGGAATTCACGCTGCCAGACGGCAGCCGTATCTGCGAGGCCTTGGCCACCATTGATCTGGCCGAGGTAGACTTGGCAAGCTTCCCTGACCCAGTGGTTTTCTATTCTGTTTACTTGCACCTGAAGACGGGCGGCGTAGACGTTGCAGCCGACTTCGATACACTGGACAAGGCGCAGGTGTACTGCCACGCACTAGACACAATATTCAATTTCAAATAAGGAGCACACCATGACTAAGACAAAAACAGCAACTGTCGAAATCTACACACCCTACGGGACCTCACACATCGCTTTAGACATTCGCTACCGTGGCAAACTGCTCTACTGGTTCGCGGGCCATGACCTGACTGAGCTAGTTGGTAAGGCGCACCGTTGGATATACAACAGCGAACAGAAGTTCACCGGCACCAAAACAAAATTCATTAAATAAGGGGCGCACTATGAAAGCATACGAAGTTAGCAAGCATGACGCAGACATACCTCGCGGCAGAGTGCTGATGGCCATCGAGGGTGGCGCTGATGCCGTGGAGGCCATCTCAGATGCACTGACTGGCAGCGGATACCCCAGTACCAACTGCGCTGAGATCGGGGACAAAGAGGGCGAGATCGTAGAATTTTTCGTGATCGCCCGTGCCGACAAAGCAGAGTTCATAAGCTTTTATAAATCATTCAAATAAGGAGCACACACCATGAAATTCGTATATCACGACACCGGCGACTGGGTACGTAACAGCGCCAACACCCATGCAGTGCGCACCGAGTCCAGTGTGCAGGAGTTCGACAGTCTGGATGCCATTAAAAACCAGTGGTTGAAGGATACATTCGAGTGGATGGTCAAAGAGGGCCTGCACGTCACACAGTGCGGATCGAGCACGTTACAGATCAGAAGCTAAATACCACCGTTTGACCATATAAGTGTAGGACACACAATCACACCACCAAGGAGCACACCATGCAATTCACCACACGCGCAAATGTAGACGGCACAAGCCTGCAGGGTTACATCGAGGCAAGCTACTGGGACCTAGTAGACACGTTCGGCGAACCAGAGCAGGGAGATCAGTACAAGACGCAGGCAGAGTGGTGCCTAAAGTTCGCAGACGGCACAATAGTCACCGTCTATGACTGGAAGCAGAGCTGCAAGCCTCAGGACGTAACTGAGTGGAACGTCGGCGGCTTCAGCGTATTCGCTGAAAACTACATCAACAAAGCATTAGGAAGATAACCATGAAACAAGAACCGATCATCGCCTACTACGAGGCACCCTGCGGTACTGAGTACCAAGCGATTAGCACAAGCTACACACACCAGAGGCCTAACCGCTTCTGTCGTGACAGTGACGTGGACTACTACGGATACACTGAGGTCGAGTGGTCCCTATACGACATGGACGGCCACGCCGTCCCAGAGATCGAAGCGGGCATGTCAGACAAATGCCGCGAGTACATTGAAGAAAACCTACGAGAAAAAGCCGCTGAGGCAGAAAGGTAACATCATGACAACAACTACCAAGGCGCAGTGCGAGTGCTGCAAAGACGTAATCGAGTGGGATGACATTGAGTACGTCAATGACCCATACTCGGACAACACGATATCACTCTGCTTCGAGTGCAACACACCTGAGAGCTACATTCACTACAAAGGAGAAACAGTATGACCCCCTACCTAGCCGTCGGCATCGCGGAGGGCTTCGAGCCCGCCGAATCAGAAGAGCAGGTCCTAGCAGCGTGGCAGTACCTAGTAGACTCAGGCCTCGCGTGGCGCCTGCAAGGGTGGTTCGGTCGCACTGCCAGTGCTATGATAGAGCAGGGCCTGATACACTACACACCACCAGTCAAAGTCGTACCCAACTACAATAAACCATTGTTTGACACTATAGGAGAAGCAAGATGGTAATCAGCAAACTAGACCGCATCATCGCGGTGATCGAAGACACCGACCCAAAACCATGGTCCAGTGAGGCGGATCCAGGATTACGCCTGTTACAGAAACACAAAGTCAAATTCGCTAAATCTGAGCTGTTCCCTGAAAATTTTGTGGCTTGGCATGAGAGCGAGCCTGACATACAATACCACGCATCAAACGGCCTAATCGCGGGCTGCTTGTGCGTGATAGCCAACTACATCGACCACTACGACAATTAAGGACACCACCATGAAACAGTCATACTACAAAACCCCTCGCACCACAGAGGAGTGCACTTACCATTCGTGGGCCAACCCCATCCACACTCAGCAGGGTAATGAGTCCAGTGGGTTGGACCCTGACTCTATCGTCACTGGCTTTTGTATTGCGGGCTTCATCTTCATGATTGTCTATTTGATAATGGGGTTTTAATATGAGCGACATCAGCACCAAGACATACATAAAGGTCCTTGAAATGGAGATCGAGGTTTTAAAGCGATACTATTACAAGCCTGATGCCACGGGCACCGGCCACTATAACACGGCCATCGGTGTGCTCGAGGAGCGCGTCAAATACCTAAATACCACCGTTTGACCATAGTAGTGTAGGACCAAACCAGTTAACCAGTAAACAAGGAGAAACAGCATGAGCAAGCTTACAGATTTGATCGAGCAGTCCAATGGTAAATTCATTTCCGTGACCTTCATCAAGAAGGACGGCAGTGAGCGTGTGTTAGTAGGTCGTCTGGGTGTGACTAGCCGTCTGAAGGGCGGCAAGTCCACACTGGACCCTAACCAGTACATCACGATTTTTGATGTACAGAACGATGGCTACCGTGCCATCAACCGCGACACTATACGCAGCCTGCGTATAGACGGTGAGGAGCACACAGCATGATTATCAGTGCTCACCTGAAGTACGAGCCAGAGCTTTCGCTCTGGCAGTTAGTCATGCTCAGGACTGGCCGCACATACCTTGCCCCTACTAGGGGTGAGGTTATTGACCGGTGCCTGCGTGCCCTACCAGTGGGTAAAACTATTAGGATTTCGACATGATTGCTTATTTACCAACCATTGGTCTGTCCCTAGTTGCCATTTTGTTTTTTGGCAACTATCGGATGACTGCAATTACCCTTTTGATAATACTTTGCTTTATTGATAATTAACATTTTGTAAAGTTCCTGACAAAATGTGAGCTAAGTCCTTGATTTTGTCGGGCTGTTCAGGTTGTCGGGGTCTATTCTATTTATTTTATTTTTTTTCACACACATTAAAAAAAATAATAAAATAAGTAAACAGACCCCGACAACCTGAACACCCAGACTGTGCTCAGGTATATTTTGCTTTTTGATAACACCCACTGGAGGGCGATGGCACACTGGTTTGTGGGTAGTTTTAGGTAGAGAGGCAACTCTCTATCTCGCGGGAAAAGGGTAGCTCCCCTGTTGGTCCAGTCCACCAACTACCGCCCCTACCACTGACTGGAGTATCAAAATGAAAACTTGCAAATCTTGCCAAGTTGAACAGCCACATCATTGTTTCCATGATAACAACACGTCATGCGTATCCTGCCACAATACATATAACGAGATCCACCAAAAAGACGACATTGTTTTTGAGTTAACTACCAAACAAAAAGAAGAATGGCGAATATGGAATTACCGCAACGATAACAGACACAAGATCAGAGCACTGGGTGCCAAGTACAGAGCCCGTAAACTACAGGCCACCCCGATATGGCTAACCACTAATCAAATATTTGAAATCGAAAACATTTATAGGCAATCGACGCAACTTGAATGCCTAACAGGAGTGCCCCACCATGTGGACCACATAGTCCCATTACAAGGCGTAAATGTGTGCGGACTACATGTGCCGTGGAATCTGCAAGCCATACCGGCAAAAGAAAATCTATCCAAGTCAAATAAACTGCCAGTATAATTAACAACAAGGTCGCATAAGCGGCCTTTTTTAATGAGGTGACACCATGTCAAAAAAGCAACCGCTCTTGACCTTCGACGAGGAGAAGGAGCTACACCGCAGGATGGTAGAACACGGGGACGAGGAGGCCTTTGAGCGACTGGTTTTAGCCAACCTAGGACTGGCCGTCTATATCGTCAAGCGCTTACCTCACTGGAATTTACCCGGCTCTATGACTAGAGAGGACCTGATCCAAGAAGCCAACATAGCACTAATGGGTGCCATACGTACGTGGAAGCCGACACACCGACTTGCTACTTATGCAAGGGGCGTGATCTTCAGCAAGGTGTTTCGGGCGATTGAGAACCAAGAGCACCTGATCGCCATCCCAGTAAACGTCCAGGAAGGCATCAGACGGCTCTACAAGGCGAAAACGAAGCTCACCCAAGGCCTGGGTAGGGAGCCCACCCAAAAAGAGCTTGTAGAGGCTTCTAGCCTGTCTGAGAGCCAAGTCCGCGACCTGCTACTGATATCCCACCGCCAACCCGTGAGCCTAGATGCCCTTAACAACGACCGACTAACCGAGGAGGTAGACCACCATGATTAACTTAACACACGAAGAAGCACAGCAAGTGCTTTATGGCTTGGACGATTACTGGATTACAACAGACGAAGGCAAGAAATTAATCGAAACCCTCCGCGCCAAACTAAGCGAACCTGAATCGGAGCCGGTGGCGTGGATGGAAATACAAAATTATTTGGATGAGGAAAATCTTTGGTGTGAACGGAAAGTTTTATCTGAGTACGACAACGGAAGAAACATACCACTCTACACCGCCCCACCACAGCGCGAATGGGTAGGGCTGACGGATGAGGATTTAGAGCAAGTGATGGACAATGAGGGAACTAATGGTCGTCTCGCAATTGAATTTGCCCGCGCCATTGAAGCCAAGCTAAAGGAGAAGAACACATGAAGATAAATACAGGGTGTTGGGTTGATGGTTGTAAGCGCTTTGATCCAGAAGACGAGGATGGCGTAGAGATTAAACGTGACCGCGAATGGGTAGGGCTAACGGATGATGAAGTAGATATTTGGAATATTGCAAAGTATAAAACTCATAGTGAGTTTATTCGTTCACTTGAAGCCAAGCTAAAGGAAAAGAACACATGATTACTCTTACACGCGAAGAAGCGCAGCAAGTGCTGGATGCGTTGAATGAATATGTCGGCGTTGTCGTGTCTGTAAACGAACCAGATAACTGGGCTACGAAAGTATCAGATGGTGGTGAGCCAGCAAGGAAAGCAATCGAAACCCTCCGCGCCAAACTAAGCGCACCTGAACTGGAGCCGGTGGCGTGGACAACCGATCTTGAGTTTGACTATGACACTGAAATTATTCCGACAAAAGAAAAGGGCAGACTTGGAACAAGTACGAATGACATTCCCCTCTACACCGCCCCACCTCAGCGCGAATGGGTAGGGCTGACGTATGAAGATAAAAAAGAAATAAGAGAATCTACAGAGACACACGAAAGAGAAACAATTATCCGTTTAACAGAAGCCAAGTTAAAGGAGAAGAACGCCAATGGATAAGAGACCAGAGCCATTGAGACGAGCCGACGAGCTTGAAGATATTGGAGCCGTTTCCAGTTTAGCAAGGGAGATAGCCGCCCACACCATCAGGGTGCAGTATTTTGAAAACCAATGGCTGCGCACCAAGTGGGTCGGGTTGACACCTGATGAATTACTTGAAATAATTTGTAATCTTGATGAACCTGAAAACCGCGTTGAACTAGGGCAAAAAATTGAAGCTGCATTAAAGGAGAAGAACGCCAATGATTAACAAGGTAAACCAAACAGCCTACGCGCTGATATTCAAAGAGCTGTTAGAAGGGCCATTAACAGCACGAGATGCCATTGAGATAACGGGCCTGCATATCCAAACTGCCAACAACCTATTTAACTGTTTCAAGAAACACAAGATTGTTTATATTGCATCATGGGAGACTGACAGCATGGGGAGGGACGCGTTCCCAGTGTACCAAATTGGCAACAAGCCAGACAAGAAGCGTAGGGCCATGACATCGGCCCAAAGAACGGCCCGATGGAAAGCGAAACAGAAGGCACTCTCCATTATTAACTTAACAACCAACATGGGCGCGCAAAAAGCGTTATCAAAATGACAACACAATATCAAAAAGCAGCAGAGGGCATTATGTTACAGGCCCCTAGGCAAACTACGTCTGACCGCTTCGAACTGGAGCAGCAGATGATCGACGCGTGGCAGATCATAGACGACATTAACCTACTGTGGCAGATGAACGCAAACGCAGACGACATGGCGACCCTGGCCACGCTCTACGACTACAAGTTCAAACGCATGTGGACCACGTTCGAGTCACTGGTGAAGGCGAGAGAGCTATGAGCGAAGAAGAGAAGATGGTATTCTGGGGTGATCTGGTTGAGCCTATTACCTCATTACTTGGCGGGCTCGCTGTTCGAGGTGAAGATAAGTTGTACAAGGTAGTGTTAGCCATCATTGACAAAACGGAGAAGGCAGCATTAGAAGAGCGCGAGGCGTGCGCAAAAATCGTTGAAATCAGGTCTGATAGTGATGATCCATATTGTTGTTCACCACTTAGAGAACAAATTGCTCAAGATATACGCGCAAGGGGGCAGGCATGATCATCACAACCATGAGTCACGTTGCGTCGAGTGGTTGCGGGGCCCCTGCGCCCTTGTGGTTGGAGGTCATGGTCTTTATACTTATGTGTCTGGCGATTATCACGTGTGGTATATGTGTGCGCCTAATATGGAAGGAGTCATCACAAAATGACAGAAAGTGACATTATCCGATTAGTTAACGAGGCCATACTACTGGAGCGCGAGGCCTGCGCCCAGGTGTGCGACGCGTATGGCATGCCTGACGGCACCAGTGAGACGGCCCGCGTACTGGCTGCATCCATCAGGGCCCGAACACTGCACGAACTAAACCGAGCAGCACAACTGAACGGGGAGGAGCTATGATCGACAAAACGATGGCCACACGCATAGCCACACAACTGGGTTGGGCCCCGATTGACAATGAGACGTGGAAGTATCACCCCATGACGGGTGAACCCTTGATTGGTGGTTGGCCCCTGTACTCAGGATTGCAACAAAATGAGACAATAGACCCCCAGAATCAGGGTGATTTTGGACAAAAAATCCTCAAGCACGAGGGGAATATACAAATTTCAGACAAAGTACCAGTAAAATCCTCACAATTGGAAGGACACATTATGAACAAAGAGTACACAGCAGGTCAGGCAGAAGCATGGATCAACGGTCATCGCGCGGGAAAGCAACAAAGTGAACAACTACGACTCGCGGTCAAAGAGTTTTTTGATAAATACCTGGATGTGGTAGAAGAGTCTGACTCGGGTAGAATGTTCAGCCCAATTACGATTAGTTGTTGTAGAGCCATGAAGTTAGAACCACTGGGTAAACTTTTAACAGAGATGCGCGCGCTATCTGGCGCCGATTTAAAAGAGGATTACACATCATGAACCTTGAAACCATCACATTTAAAAAAGTAGTTGAAATCATCCACAACTTGTGGGCCCGCTCACTGGCCGTGGTGCTATTCTTTTTACTGGGACTATACTTGGGTGGCATCAGTAGCGAGTCACGCATCACGTCAGACTGTAAGTTCTCTGGCACGTTCAGGGTAGACATCCAATCATTCAACTGCCAACGGAGAATCTAATGAGCGCGTTCTTAGTGTGGTATTTTGTAACCGTGTCTAGTAATGGGGCCATTGTATATTCACCACCAATTAAAGATAAGGCAGAGTGTGAGCGAGTGCAAAAAATTATGCTCAATACTTTTTCACATTACGCAATTCGAGAAGGACGTTGCATAGAGATGAAGGTGATAGGATGAAAAAATTAATTTTACTCAGCAGCGTGCTTGTGGCGGCATGCACCACAGCACCACAACCGATTGTCAGCAGAGTGGGCCCTCCGGTGGTGCCGGTGGTGCTCGACCCACAGGCGCAGCAGATGAGCCGCAATGAGGTGATCCAAGCCAACGCGGAGTGCGAGAGTAACTTCATGCGCGCGGTGCCCATCATATCAAAACGTATGATATCGGGCATGATGTCCGACATTATCATAGACGTACAGTGCATGCCCCGACTACGGTGGTTCCAATGAAGCCAAGGAACCCAGTCACACGAGACATGATCGCCAACCCCAACCGCAACCAAGGGCGCCATGGGGAGGGTAAGAAGGACAATCAAAAGACACTAGCAGAGGCCTTGGATGAGCTTGAGCAATACCACGAAGACGATTTTAAATACATAGTCCGCTACAGTGGGGACTATGTATTACGTCAAATGAATGACGGGTATTATGCTATCTTAAACGCAATTGATCACCCACGAGCGGGGCCTGGGCATGTGATCACTAGCAAGCTAGTTTGGATTAATTTTGAATCAGGCATGATGGAAACTCAAAACACGCTGTACGTCACAGATGAAAGGAAAACGGATAATGCTTGACCCGATAGTTGATGACTTACCACCTAGGACACCTTACGAGGAGCTAAAGAAAGTAGTCAAGAATCAGGGGTGGGAGATTGAGCGCCTACGGGTTGAAATCAAACGCCTGCATGAATTGATTAATGACATAAAGGACTGGCGATAATGAAACAAGAAGACATTATTAAGGTAGCAGAGCAACATGGCGGGACCATGATCTACGTATGGGGTGCAGCACCCCGCGTAGACAACTTGGACCTGATGGCATACACACAGGCGATACTTAACGCACTAACGGAGGAGCACAATGCAGAAGTTAATGATAGAGATGGACTACGAGATGGCGGACAAGATAGTGGTCCAAGCACTGGAGGACGGGATGAAGTGGCTAGTGTACGAGAAGAACCAAGCGAAGTTCAGCTGGGACAAAAAGGAAGAAAAAAAGCAAATACTAAAGCTAAGGAAAGCATTCCGGAGAGTGCTGCAACATTACGGGAAGGACGTTGACCTATGATATTTGTAATTGGAACGGTAATGATTTTTGCAGGCCACATAATAGGCCTGCATTTTGTTCACGACTGGATTACAGATTGGAGGGATCACACAGCTAATTCTCTTGTCTTAATTGGCGGGGGAATGTGTTTTATTTCTCTTCTTGAATTCGCATCGAGGTATCTAATATGAGCACAGTCGGTGAGGCAGACCTAAGAGACTGGGACACCAACGAGGACGTCATGATTCAATTGACGGAATTCGTAGACAACCCAGACGGGAGCGCGGATTGTAATCTGCGCCTTAACGCAGAGGGCGTGAAGTACCTGCTCAATTTCGCGGTGATCGAAATGTTAAAGCGTGCGATTGAACAGGGCAAGGTGCACACCCCGCCCGAAGAGACAAAGAGTAAGTTATGGAGAAAGCGTAAATGACAGAACAAGAACAAAAAGAGTTTCATATTAAACGGGGGAGATTGCCGCCTGCAATGGCTGAACAATGGACGGAGGATGTCTACGAGGCCCACCTGCGCATGCGTAAGGCACGAGCGGACTGGAAGAAGGCGAACGGCAGGCCTACTGACGTACTGGGCTCAGTTAAGGATGATGGGATGCTAACGCCTCTCTTCATCCCTAACGAGCCCTACTTGTGTTATCAAGAGCTGCAGAAGGCATGGATGCGCTTTTATGAACCGGATTACATCAAGGACAACAGGGCCCGCATGTCGCAGGGAGACTTCGAGGGTGAGGACGATTGGAACGTGACAGATTCCACATCGTGAAATATGGGTTATTCAGTTGCCAAATTAAAGGATTGATAATGCAAGCACTTTTTTATTTTATATACTTCGCAGGCGCTCTGTTCTGGACGCTGTTCATTACATACACCGAGTGGTGGCTTGCGCTGCCGCTATTCATTGCGATACCCTACGCCGCGATATACGTGGCGGAGTACACAGGCTTCATGCGCTTTCATGAGCACACCATTGAGCCTAGCAACAGCCTGATCGATAAGATTGTTAACGAGGACTTGACTGACAGCCAGGCAGCGAAGAAGTATGGTTGGTCTGTAGTCATTGAGATGGACGAACGCTTAAAGGTCATGGAAGAAATACTATACGAGGCACGAGTAAAGCGTGACAAGTTTGCTGACTTAGTGAAGGGGCTTGAATGAAAATCGAAGTTACCTTCGCTAATGATCATCAAGAGTATGACGGCAAGCTGTATCACACTGCCGTCTTTTCAAGCATTAAGGCAGCGGCAATCCAATGTGGGCGCGCACCACGCATACTCAGCTACAAGCTGAACCACGGCGGACCAAATATCGTTACTCGATTTGGAACAATTATAAGCATAGAGGCCATTGATGGAAAAACCGACGACGTTGGAAGTAAAGTTCGAGAACATACCGATAGCACTGAAAAAGATATCGAGGTGGGTCCTGTGGAGGTACGTGGAGGTTGGGGACGGGTCAAACAAGCGTTGGGCCAAGCTGCCGCTGCAGTCAAGCGGTACATCAGCCAGTTCTACAAACCCTAATACATGGACGGATTTTTTACATGCACAAGAAGCCTACGAGTCTGGAAAGTTTGATGGGGTTGGGTTTGTGTTTGATGGTTCTGACGGGATTATGGGAATTGACCTTGATGATTGTCTCGAGGCTGATACTCTAACGGATCACGCGCAGGCCATCAAGGACCAGATCAGCGGGTACTGTGAGATCAGCCCATCAGGCACGGGCATCAAGATCTTCACGCGAGCACAGTTGAATGTGGCGCACGTTGACCATGACAAGGGCCTGGAGATCTACCCACGAGGACGCTACTTCACGGTCACGGGCCATACCATGGGTGGGTCCATACCAGACGAGGAGCAGGACCTGCAGAGCTTGGTACCTGAGCGTCAGCGTGTGCACACGGGTGACGCATTTGCTGACTACAGTCCACCACTGGAGGGATGGGACCTGGCACGCGTTGAGACCGAGCTACTGGCCAACATGGACCCCGACTGTGGGTACGCGGGTTGGTTGGCCGTGGGCATGGCACTGCAGCACCAGTTCGCGGGTGACTACGAGGCCCTGGAGCTATGGGACCGGTGGTCATACGCTGACGGTAACTGCCCGACATACGTGGGTGGCGAGTGTGAGAAGAAGTGGTCTACGTTCGGGGGCACCGGCGGGACCACACTCCGGTCGTTGGTCTTCAAGGTGCGTCAGGGTAAGGAGGCGGAGGTCATATCCAACGGGGAGAAGGTCCTGCACGGCGGGCCTTTGAACCACGCCAAGGAGTTCTTAGACAGCCGCTACACCTGCGAGGAGGGCACGACACTGACGAGCTACGCCGGTGACATGTTCCAATTCAAGGGCACGCACTACCAGGACATCGAGGAGGCCACCGTCAGGTCGCACCTGTACGACTTCCTGGACAAGTGTAAGAAGTTCGACCGCAAGAATAACCTAGTCCCATTTAACCCAGGCCCATCTACGGTGTCTGGTATCTTGGACGCGGTGAAGGCCACGACTCACCTACCTAACACATCCAACACCCGACCACCCGTCTGGTTGGATGGGTACGGCAACGACAGGCCAGACCCGGCGAAACTGGTATCACTCAAAAATGGGTTATTCCATACTGAGCAGAACCTTTTGATACCGCACTCGTTAGGCTTCTTTACGTTGAACTCTCTGCCGTTCGCGTATGACCCCGCGGCAGATTGCCCAACGTGGATGAAGTTTTTGAATGACTTGTGGCCAGAGGATCAGGAGAGTATTGACTGCCTGCAGGAGATGTTCGGCTACATACTCTCAGGTGACTCGAGTCAGCAGAAGTTCTTTAACATCATCGGCCCGCGTCGTTCAGGCAAGGGCACGATCAACAAGGTGTTAGTGTCGCTGCTTGGTCAGCACAACACCGTAGCCCCTCAATTGGAGGAATTATGCGATACCTTTGGACTCCAGCCGTGGATTGGAAAGTTGCTCGCGAGCTTCACAGACGCACGGGCACCGGAACGCAATCGTGGAGCAGTTGTGTCTCAGCTTTTACGTATTGTTGGTGGAGACACGGTGACGGTGAATCGGAAAAATAAAGAGTCGTGGTCCGGTTACTTGCCAACGCGTATCGTTATCTATTCCAACGAGGCGTTGCAGCTTACAGAAAACTCAAACGCTTTAACAGGGCGAATGATAGTCTTTAAGATGAGCAACAGCTTCTATGGCAAAGAGGACACGCAACTAGCAGACAGACTCGCGAAGGAACTACCAGGGATCTTCAACTGGTCCATCGAGGGTCAACAGCGGCGTATGGCGCGTGATGGTCAGCGCTTTAAGCAGCCGTCTTCTGGTCGCGAGTTGTTGGAGTTGATGGAGGAGTTAGGCAACCCGATTGGATCGTTCGTGACTGATGCACTGGAGTATGACCTTGAGAGCTTCGCTCAGAAGGATGACGTCTTCGCGTGTTGGAGGCGTTGGAGCACCGCTAAGAACATACCACCAGGCAACGACTTAACATTCAAGCGTCGGTTCTTAGCGGCCACTCAGGATCATCGAGTGGTGGCAGAGCGTGTGCGTGTTGATGGTGAGTTGTGTAACATCTATCGCGGTGTGAAGTTGAATGTGAAGGCACAGAAGTACATCGATGGCATATCTCAATTTGAGAAAGAGGAAATATTCGCATGAGTATCTATAGCGTAGATGCGGGGTTTTTTCCGACACCGATTGATGTATGCTTTTCAGGCAAAGACTTTTATAAGTTGCTTAAAAGGTATGGTGTGCCTGAGCATTCATATCCACAAGAGACGCCGCTTCAAATAGGGATCGCGGAGACATACGCATTCAGTAAAGATGGTGAGGCGTTTGTCGTCGTGATCTTTAACGTGCAGGCAGTTGGGAGTGACGTCTCTAGCATGGCGGGTATCGTGGCGCATGAAACCATTCACGTCGTGGAAAGAATTTTTGAACACATCGGCGAGGATGAAATTGTAGGTGAAGAGACACGCGCCTACTTAGTGCAACACCTGGTAGAGCAGATCTTCCAGGCGTGCGTCATGGAGATACACAAGTATGCAAAACGAAAAAGCAATCGAAAAACTCCTGATCAAGTTGGTGAAGGAAAAGAGGGGGTTGTGCCTGAAGTGGGTCAGCCCCAGCATGACGGGGGTACCGGATCGAATAGTCTTGTGCAACGGTCAGATCAAGTTGGTGGAGCTGAAAGACCCCCAAGGGAAACTATCAGCAAGACAAGTATTTTTTATGGGCCAACTAGAGGCAATAGGAATAAAGGTCCACGTCTTGGCAAGCGAGGAAGAGGTTAAACAATTTGCGGAGACACTGTGACTAACCCCGAGAAGGCGTTTGACCAAGCGAAACGAACACACATAGCACGTTTGCGCTATGACATAAAGAGGCGTGCAACGGCCAAGGGTATCGCGTTTGAAGTTGATACGAAATACTTAGCGGCTATTGCGCCAAACCTCTGTCCGATATTTAAGATCCCAATGAAGTGGGGCTATGGTGGCAATGGGTCACCGGCAGATGACTCCCCTTCATTGGACCGCATCATTCCAGACAGAGGGTACGTCAGGGGCAATGTAGCGTGGATATGTCATAAGGCAAACACAATCAAATCAACGGCAACAGAAAAGGAGCTATATGCAGTCGCAGACTGGCTTCATCAAAAACGAAAGGAAGTAGAAAATGGTGGAGCGCGTCCCCCACATTTCAATGATCCCGCCTTCACCTACATCGCGAGACCTGCATATACAAAAGTGGATAACAGCGAAGCAGCGCGAGAAAGAGGAGGCTACTGATGTTGAGTTTAAAGAATCTCCACGAGTACCAAAACAGAATCGTGGAGAAGAGCAAACAGATCCCACACATGGGCCTGCTAATGGACATGGGACTTGGAAAAACAATCACGACGCTGACCATCATCCAGGGCAAGACACTGATCATAGCCCCGAAGGCGGTAGCGAAGAACGTATGGCGACAGGAGGCTAAACAATGGGAGCATACGACCCAGTTAAAGTTTGCATTACTTGTGGGCACACCGCAGGAGAGGGTGGCTGCTTTAAACTCACATGCAGATGTATACATCGTGAATGTGGAAAATGTTGTATGGATGACGGAGCAGGAGAATCTGCCAAAGTGGACGACGTTAGTGATCGACGAGAGCAGTCGATTCAAGAACCCCGCGTCGAAAAGGTGGAAGGCGTTAAAAAATATGCTTACAAGCTTCCAACATCGGTATATTTTGACAGGCACACCAACACCCAAATCGTATTTGGACCTTTGGACCCAGGTAGCTATCCTGGATCGTGGCCAGCGGCTTGGTTCGTCAATGACGAAGTTTAAGGATCAGTATTTCGAACCAGATCAAAAGGACCGGCGTACTGGTGTCGTGTGGAGTTGGAAATTGAAACCAGGCGCCAAAGAATTAATTGATGCAAAGATATCTGACATCTGTTTTTCTTTACGCGCAGAGGATTACTTAACCATGCCACAGCGCCAAGACATTACGCATCAAATTGAATGGAGTAAGAAGGCACTGGATATTTACAAGCGCATGAAGAAGGACACGGTGGCAGAGGTCAAAGGAGATACAGTTACAGCGGTGACTGCCGGTGTATTGACCAACAAGCTATTGCAGATAACGTCGGGTGAAATCTATAACGAAGAAAAGAAAGTCACTGAGGTCCACACGGACAAAATGGACTACCTGCTCGACATGATAGATGAGACACCAACATTAATTTTTTACAACTACAAGCACGCACTCACTCGACTGAGGAAGGCGCTACCTGATGCGGTGGTGCTCGATCCAGATGACGAGTCAACGATCAAGGGATGGAGAGAGGGCAAGATCAACACACTACTCTGCCACCCCAAGAGCGTAGGCATCGGCTTGAACCTACAGTGCAACGTAGGCGACACGGCGCAGATTGTATGGTTTGATTTGCCATGGTCAGGGGAAGACTACCTGCAGGCAAATGCCAGGGTGTTCAGACAAGGGCAAACTAAACCAGTGATCGTGCACCATTTAACCATGGCCAAGAGCATTGACGCGCAGGTGATGGACGTACTGCAGGGAAAGATTGACACACAGGAGGCGCTGATGAACGCGCTTAAATTGCAATGAGAAAATTTAATGCGACCATTCGTCGGTTGTCTGATGAAGAAGTTGACCCAATGGAGAGTGATGACCCGAGCATGGAGCCCATCGCAACAATACACTGGGCACCATGGGGTCCTGATACTATCCAGGACGTATACAACATCATCGGAAACAAGTTAACACCGCAGCAGCAAGAGATCGTGGAGGCACACCTATTAGGTTACACTCACAAGGACCTTGCAGTTACGGAGAAATACTGGCGATATCATTGGGCGCAGGCAGTCAAACGCATTCGAAAGGAATTAAAGCTATGAACAAATTTAAGTACGGTGGGTTAGCAAAAGAGGCAGGGTTCATAGAAACAGTGCCGGGTATGTTTAGTGCAGACTACAACAGTGTTCAGACGCTAGTTGATGAAGTGCAACGACTAACACTTTTAAATATCATCACGTCACTGGCGACAGTCCATGATGTCATTGCAGCGGGCAACAAGAAGGTAATCGACGACTCAGAAAAGAGTATGTTTGATTACAAGAAGTGGGGAGGCGTGCAGTGACCGAAGACGAGTTACTTAAACGTGAACGTGAAGAAATTATTGAGGCACTTCAGGAGTTCAGTGAAGAAGATGGTGACGGGCAGCACATTGGATGGTACACCGCAATAGAAGGGTGTATCGAAACTATTCGTAAAAGGAATGAGAAATGAAAAAGAATACAGCAACCAACTTACTCGACTCACTGGGAGTCAAGAGTAAAGAACAAAAAATTGCGGAGATGGCCGGTGCCGTGACTCGCTTGGTGATCAACGACGCCATTTCACAGGCCAAGGCCCAGGCCAAAATTCGTGACGAGACCCTGGCCAAGAACCCACCGGAAAATGGGTAATTCTGTATAGAGGGCCGCGAGGAGCGGCCTATTATAAGGAAATTACCATGGCAGCTAAAAAATACGAATACGACCCCAAGATGTGCGATAAGCTCATCGAGCTTGGGAAGACTGGCGCAAGCCAAAAGATGATGTTCTCCCAGATCGGGATCCCTAGCTCGGCAGCACAGCGTTTTAAGAAAGAGCACGCTGAGTTCGCGGAGGCACTTGATATGGCAATCACCCACAGCCAAAGCTACTGGGAGACAATGATGCTGACCAATATCGAGAACAAGAGCTTCAATAGTCGAGTGGCAGAGATCGCCCTCCGTGGCCAGTTCCCTGGCGACTATAAGGATGACCGCAGCGCGAAGGTTGATCTTTCAGCTAAGGTTGAAGTAGACTTCAGTTCAGCGGTTAACGACCTGATTGCACAACTGAAAAAATCAGTTTAAAAACAATTTGTAACCTTTGTAGAAAGGTATTATGGCACACGCAATGTTAAGCGCCTCCGGCGCTTACAGGTGGATGTCTTGTTCTCCAAGTGCGAGACTAGAATCTGTCCTTCCTGAACCAAAACGTAAAGCTGGGTCATTCGACCACAGCCTCAATGGCACAACGGCGCACAAATTAGCGGAGGCTAAATTAAAGCGCCACTACGGCCAAATCAGTGCAGCCGAGTACAACAAAGAAGTTAACGAAGTCAAAGAGACACCCTACTACGACGAAGAGTTTGAGAAGTTCGTGGATGACTACGTGCTATACGTTCGCTCTCAGATTGGTGAGAACGACACGCCACACTTTGAGCAGCGCGTAGACTTTAGTGAGTGGGTGCCAGAAGGATTTGGTACGGCTGACGTCGTGATCATTAACGACACAACGATACGAATAATAGACTTGAAGTTCGGTGTAGGCATCAGGGTTGACGCGGAAGACAACCCACAGCTACGGTTGTATGCTTTAGGTGCGTGGTATATGTATAAAGATGCGCACCCAAACATGACACACATCGAGTACACCATCTCCCAACCCAGGCTGGAGCACATCAGCAGCGAGAAGATGGCCCTGCCAGAGCTATTAGATTGGGCGGAGCATACTGTTAAACCAAAGGCCAAGAAGGCGTGGGCCGGCTCGGGTGACTTCATGCCGGGGGATCACTGTACATTCTGTCGTGCGAAGTCCCAGTGTCGTGCCCGTAGTGACTTCATGCAGGCGGCAGTTGCTGATGACTTCAAAAAGCCGGCACTGATGTCTGAAGAAGACCTATTAAAGGTGCTACAGCGTGCGGGTCTGATTAAGAAGTGGCTTAACGACGTGGAGGAACACCTACTCGAGCAGGCGGTGGACGGTAAACCCCCCACTGGCTACACGCTAGGTCAGACGAATACCAAGCGCAAGATTGGCGACGAGGACCGCGCTAAATTGTTGCTAATTAGACAAGGTTTTCAAGCGCAGGACATAGTTGACCCTCCGGCCTTGAAGTCTGTCGCGCAGTTGGAGAAGTTGGTAGGGAAAGAAAAACTCATAGGTTTACTTGGCGACTTGATAGTGAAACCTAAGGGTTCTCCTACGCTTGTGGAGTCCAAGGCCAAGGACGATTTCGCATAGTGAAATTTGGGTTATTATGTGTACGGGTTTAGACTGGCACCCGCATCAAGTCCAGTCGTTCAAGTTAAACAGGGAAACAAGATGGCAAAAGTAAACAAGAAGGTAGTAACCGGCAAGGTCCGTTTTTCTTACGCAAACGTCTTCCAGGCAGTCGCCAGTGAAGAAGGTAAGACCCCTAAGTATTCTGTGTCAATCATCATTGACAAGAAGGACAAGGAGACCATTGCCAAGCTCAACGCGGCGTTCGAAGAGGTCAAGGCGGCATCTGGACCATTCTTTGGCGGTGCGGTCCCTAAGGGCCTTAAAGGCGGCCTGCGAGATGGCGATGCAGAGAAGGATGATGAAGCATACGAAGGCGCTTTCTTCATCAACGCTAACTCAGTTCAAAAGCCGGGTGTAGTGGATGCGGATCTGAATCCCATCATCGACCCAGACGAGTTTTACAGTGGTTGCTTTGGTCGTGCCAGCTTGACGTTCTACCCATACAACTCCAACGGCAGCAAGGGCATCGCTTGCGGTTTGGGTAACCTCCAGAAATTGGAAGATGGTGAGCGTTTGGGCGGTGGTTCGTCCGCAGCAACAGACTTCGCAGTTTAAGTAGAAAGGCTGGGGGCAACCCCAGCCCCAACACAGCTTGAGATTGGCACATAGATTGTCGGTCAGTGAGAATGTAGTCGCGCTCTGGTTGCGCAGCCAACGTGTACGGCTCTTAAACCCGAATGAGTGCAGCAGTTAGCTACTGTAAACAGTCTCAAGCTGTGTTGGTGGATGCCGGTGTTGATCGAGCTGGGCATTAAATGAGAATGTGTAAGAATCCGTCCATCAACAACCCCAATAAAACTATAAGGAGAACACCATGATTATCGAAGCGCAATTGTATATTGACGGTATGGAAGTTTTAGTATCGACCGACGACCCTATTAAGTTACTTAACGTAATTGGCTTGTTGGAAGAGATCGAAGAGCTGCAGTACGAAGAAGAGTACGACGATGAAGAAGATGATGGCATCGAGTACGACGAAGATGGTGTAGCATACTGGTACGACGAAGATGAGGACGTCTACTACTACTTTGACGAAGATGATGAAGAGTGGTACGAAGTAGACGAAGATGAAGACGAAGATGAAGAGGATTACGAGTGATTAAATTAGAATTTAGCATTGAAGAATTAAATCATATTCTTTCTTTGCTAGGACAGTTGCCTTTTGCTCAGGTCAACAATATAATTACCACGATTGTTGAGAAAGCGGAGCCACAAGCTCTTGCGTTAGCAGAACAGCAGTAACAGTAACAAACGTAGTACACGGGGGCCCATGGCGACATGGGCCTTTTTTCACCCTTAAAATTTATAAAAATGAACCAATACCAATCATACATACACAAAAGCCGCTATGCAAAATTCCTTCCTGCACAAAATCGCAGGGAGGACTGGGACGAGACCGTCCGTCGATATGTTGATTATATTTTCAGCAAAACAGAATTGAATGACCCCGCACTGAAGGCAGACATCAATCAGGCCATTTTGAAACAAGAGATCATGCCCTCAATGCGCGCGATGATGACCTCTGGTAAGGCAGCAGACCGCGACAACACCTGCATCTACAACTGTTCGTATCTGCCAGTAGATGACGTTAAGTCGTTCGATGAGGCGATGTTTATCTTATTGTGTGGCACTGGTGTGGGCTTCTCTGTTGAGTCTAAATACACCAACAAGCTGCCAGAGGTGCCTGAGAAATTATTTAACTCTGATCACACTATTTCAGTTCACGACAGCAAAGAGGGTTGGGCCAAGTCCTACCGCCTGCTATTAGCCAACCTGTACGCTGGCGAGATCCCAAAATGGGACGTGAGCAAGGTGCGCGCTGCAGGCACACCATTAAAGACCTTTGGTGGTCGTGCGTCTGGCCCTGAACCATTGGAGGACCTGTTCCACTTCACCATTCGCATGTTTCAGGCGGCGCGTGGCCGTAAGCTAAACACCCTGGAGTGCCATGACCTGATGTGTAAGATTGGTGAGGTGGTGGTCGTGGGCGGCGTACGTCGTTCGGCTATGATCAGTTTGTCCGACTTGAACGACGAGCGCATTCGTCACGCTAAGTCAGGTAACTGGTGGGAAACTAACGGCCACCGTGCCCTGGCCAACAACAGCGCGGTGTACGAAGAGAAGCCAACTGTGGGCACCTTCATGGAGGAATGGACATCGCTCTACAATAGCCATTCAGGTGAGAGGGGTATCTTCAACCGCGAGGCTGCACAGAAGGTCGTGGCCAAGTACAACAAGCGTGACGCTGACCATGAGTTCGGTACCAACCCATGCTCAGAGATCATCCTTCGCCCTTACCAGTTCTGTAACTTGACCGAGGTCATGGTGCGTGCTGATGACACATTGGAGACCCTAAAGCGCAAGGTGTATTTTGCAGCCGTTTTGGGCACCCTACAAGCGACGTTCACCTACTTCCCATACCTGCGCAAGATCTGGCAGCGAAACACCGAGGAAGAGCGTTTACTGGGCGTGTCGTTGACTGGTATCTATGACAACGAGACCATGGGCAGTGTGACTCACGCTGAACAGTGGTTGTCGATCTTGCGTGTAGTGGCAGAAGATGCCAATAAGGAGTTTGCTGAAAAATTAGGTATCCCTTACTCAACGGCCATCACAGCAGTCAAGCCAAGTGGTACCGTCAGCCAGTTGACAGACACAGCAAGTGGTATCCACCCACGTCATGCGCCGTACTACATCCGACGCGTGCGTGGTGACAACAAGGACCCACTGACGCAGTTCTTGATCAACCAGGGCATACCAGCGGAGCCGTGTGTCATGAAGCCCAACACCACGACAGTGTTCAGCTTCCCTCAAGCGGCACCTAAGGGAGCTATCACTCGTGATGAGGTGAACGCGATTGAGCACCTGGAACTGTGGCTGCAGTATCAACGCCACTGGTGCGAGCACAAGCCATCTGTTACCATCTCGGTGTCAGAGAGCGAGTGGCCGGAGGTTGGTGCGTTCGTATGGAAGCACTTTGATGAGATGTCAGGTGTGTCGTTTCTGCCGTATGATGGTGGCACGTATCGTCAAGCGCCGTACGAGACCTGCACCAAGGAAGAGTATGAAGCCCTGTTAGCTAAGATGCCTGTCATTCACTGGGAAGAGCTCAGAGAGACGACAGACCACGTGGAAGGCGCTCAGATGTTGGCGTGTGTTGCAGGTGTTTGTGAGATCTAATTTGCATAAATTTGATTACAGCTGCATTATTTCTTTAACAGAACGGAGTTTTTGATGGAAAACATTAAAAAAGCTGGTGAGTTTTTGGGTAATTTACTAGTAGGAACTGGCGCAATAGTTTTTGCAAGTGTTTTTGTGGTTACTATGGTTGGTCTGTGGCTTCGACTAATCCATTTTGCGCTAGGGGGATATGCAATATGGACGTCGTAAATCACCCAGACCACTATAAAGTCGGTGGCATCGAGACCATCGACTTTATAGAAGCAAAGAAATTGAACTATCACTTGGGTAATGTAGTAAAATACATCACACGAGCAGATCACAAGGGTAAGCGACTTGAGGATCTGAAGAAGGCAAGGTGGTACCTTGATCGCGAGATCGAGCGCAGTTAGTTTTTCATGGTGTGGCTTGGTAGGCCATTTAACGGGGAGCTAGTCTCCCCGTCTTTTTTCTCACAGATACGTCTGTCCGCCCTAGGAGCGATTCATGTCTAAAATACTTTCCATCGATTTTGAAACACGTAGCCGTATTGATCTAAAAGATCGCGGCCTGGATGTCTACGCACGAGACCACTCAACAGAAATAATTTGTATCGCGGCAGGCTTTGATTCTGGGCATGTCGAAGTCTGGGCGCCCAGAAACGTCCCAAATTGGGCATTAGACTATGCGGAGAAAAGCGGCGTAATCTCCGCATGGAATGCGTCGTTTGAGTACCACATCTGGAACCACGTAGGTGCCAGGTTGGGTTGGCCACAGCTACGACTGACCCAGATGTTGGACTCCATGGCCATAGCAGCAGCCAACAACCTGCCTCAGGACCTAGACACTGCGGGTGAAGTCACTGGATCAGAGTTCCAGAAAGACAAGCGCGGCAAGAAGCTAATCCAGTTGCTCTCTAAGCCTAAGCGTGATGGCACCTTCAACGAGGACCCTGAGCTATTGGCGGAGATGTTTGACTACTGCAAGCGTGATGTCCAGACAGAGATATCCATAATGCAGGGACTGCGTAAATTAACTCAGCAAGAGCAAAACGTCTGGGTGTTGACCCAGGTCATCAACCAACGTGGTGTACCCGTGGACCCGCGTGAGCTTGATAACATCTGTCGTATCGTTGACCTGGAGTTGAAACACATCAACGAGCACATCAAGCAGATCACCGGCGGCATCGAGGTCACCAAGCGCGACCAGCTATTGAAGTGGTTCCAGGCCAATGGGCTCGAGCTGCCTAACATGCAGGCGGAGACCATTGAGAAGGAGTCAAAGAAGACGCACGCTAACAAGAACATTGATACCGTGCTTAAACTTCGTTCAGAAGGCGCTAAAACGTCTGTGACGAAGTTCACCAAGATGGTTGAGGTGCAGGTAGGGGGACGGATCAGAAACGGTCTGGTGTACCATGGAGCCTCTACAGGGCGATGGGCCAGTCGAGGGATCAACCTGCAGAACATCGCACGCCCGGCTATCTGGATGAAGGACCAGGACATAGCCGATACCGTTGAGCTGGGCCTCGTCCAGGGGGACTATATGTCGCTAAAACAGCGTTTTGGTAACATGACGATGGACACATGTTCATCCGTTGTACGTAACGCGATCAAGGCACCCGAGGGGTTTACCTTTGTGGACGCTGACTTGTCCTCGATTGAGAACCGTGTAGCGTCGTGGATAGCGGGACAGAACGACAAGGTGGAGCTCTTTAGGAAGGGACTGGACGAGTACAAGACGTTCGCGGCTACAAGCCTCTACAAGGTCCCGTATGAGGACGTGACCAAGGACATGCGTCAGGTTAGCAAGTCCGCTGTACTGGGCTGCATGTTCGGCCAAGGTGCTAAGGGTCTGGTTGACTACGCTGATGGTATGGGGGTCGTGCTGTCACCTGAGCAGGCAGAGGAGGCCGTCAATGCGTACCGTTTATCGTACGCTAAGGTGAAGAACTGTTGGTACCAGATGGGCCAGGCAGCGATTGACGCCATTAAGAGTCCAGGTCAAGCGTTTCGTGCTGGTAAGGTAATGCTGAAGGTGACCAATAACGCGCTGTGGATGCAGCTACCTAGCGGTCGTCTAATCTGTTGGCAGCGTCCAGAGGTCGTGCAGGAGTACACCCCATGGGGTAAGCTCGCCGACGTCATCTATGTCGTTAGTCAGAATACTTTCACCCGTAAGTGGGGACGCAATAAGCTTATAGGATCGAGTATTTTTCAGAGCTCTGTCCAAGGCACGGCAAGGGACTTTCTTGCCGAACCTGCACTGAGGCTTGAGGGTGAAGGTGTGACGATAATCAATCTCGTGCATGATGAGATCCTGGCGTTAAGCAGAGTTGAACTGGCTAACGAGGTTGAAAAGCTTTTGATGGGTCATTTAACCACACCACCTCAGTGGGCCCCTGACTTTCCGCTTGCTGCTGAGTCATGGATTGATACAAGGTACCGCAAATAAAAAGTGTGGGGGAGGCGGCTTCTGTGTCCGTTTCCTCCACCACTAAATTACCTCTGGTCTTCGTACTGACTTAGACCACCAAGGCCAGCTGCTGCGCCCCCGTAAAGCGGGGATCTTGCGTGTATAAAACTATCTCTCATTACATCTTCTGGTGACTTACCAGTCACGCGTGAGGTACGCTCAATCGCCTCATTGACGTGCTGAATCATTGGCTTGCCCTTAGTGCCTTTTTGGCCGGCCCATGCAACTTCTTGAAAGTTAACAGGAGACACGCCCTCTGCGGCTGCCGCTTTATTAAGCACACCCTCCATGACACCATACGAATCGCCAGGTGGTGCAGCTAACGTAGGATCAAAAATGCGCGACATTTGTTCGTCCAATGTTGGGCGATTTTGATGACCCATGAAATCACTTGCAAAATTAAATCTCTTTGGTGTTGCAGTAGTCAATCCCGCACCCTGATTAATAATTTTATTGTACTGGTCTAGGTTACCCATGATGTAGCGACCACCAATTGGGTGTGGTAATTGATGAGAAGCAGCGCCCATAGGCATGCCTGCTTGATTCATGAAGTTACCGTAGTACGCAGATAGCATGTTGGCCGTTGGATCTGCGCCACCTGTAGTTGCAGCCATTGGTTCAGCAAAACGCTTACGAAACATTTCGCGACCCTTTTCTGGGCCAAGCTCTTTAATAAATTCTTGTTCTAGTTGACCCATTGCATACCAATTGTGGGTCAAAGGATCATCTTTTGCTTTGCCATAGGCAGCACGTAAACGAGCAGCCGCTTCAGGCGTGTCAAATTGTTGCGCCCAGTTATCTTTTGTTGCTGCTTGTTTAGGCAACGCATCAGTAATCGTTGCGCCTTTCATCGGGTAGTTTGCTGGGTCCGCATGAAAGCGTTGCGAGACGTCAAAAAATGGTTGATAGTTTCCTTTATCAATATCCTTCTGTGCTGCCTTACGTGCCTTCTGAAGTGCAGTCTCTTCGTCGCTTAACGCTTTGCCTAAATACTCTTTGCCGCTTGTTTTATCTTTTTTCATCACTCCTGGAATGACAACAGGAAAGCGATCAGCCAGGTCAGACAGCACCATCTGAACGCCCTTCTTAGCAGCCCCCTTAACCGCACCACCAACATCATAATGCGGCACTGACTCTATCATTCCACCCTCTGACTTAGCGGGTGCCTCTTCGGTGCTGTTAAAGTAGTCCATCAGTTCAGGAATAAACGACATGGATGCAGGAACAGCTGAAAGTGCTTTCATTCTAGGACTCTTAACTGCGGTACCTATTAACGCAGAGAGGCCTCCTGTGCCGCTAGTGAGGCCATCAAGAACTTTACCTTCTTTAAGATCCTGATATGCTTTGTATAGCTGTGTGCCAGCCAAGCCACCCAACAAACTATTGCCTGCTGTCTGTAACCGACCTGGAGGTGTTGGTGCCACTTGAAGTGGTGGTGGTGCCACAGGCGCAGGCCGTGATGGCATAGGCGGTGGTATCGGTTTACTTGGCGGTTGTGGCGCCGGTGCTGGTGCTGGTCTTGTACTGCGCTGCATAGGGGCTTGTGTCTGACCTCCAGTCACAATAGGTATACTTAACAATGATCCCTCACCAGCGGGCACTTGATTAGGGAACAACTGTTTTGCTTTTTGATGACGCGCAATTGCGGCGTTTGCTTCTGCTGAAGCGGCAGACTTACTAAGTGGGTCCTCTATTTGACGAGCAATTGGTTCGCCATACTCTTGATCTTTCCAATTCTCTGTGCCTGTACCATACAGTTTAGCCTCGTTAGCTTTAGCTTCAGCCATGTAACGTGCGTGATCTTCTAAATCCATTTGGTACTGCGCGTTTTGTCGTCTTATCGTTTCATTGTACGCGTCTAGTTCTCTTTGGTGTTGCGCGTTTTGTTGTCTGCGCGCTTCTCCGTGTTCCAAGTTTTGTTCTCTAAGCGCAAGGGCCTTTGCTTGTAACTCTAACGCTTGTTCTTTTTGCGATACTTGACGAGCTTTGCCAACACCGTAGCCTACTGCGGTGCCAACAGCCCCCGCAGCCACATCATTCGTATCGCGTAAACGAGGGCCCGTGTAAGGGGCCGCATCAGCGCCGGAGGTTGTATCAAAGTCTATCGTTTGTATTTCTCCGGCTTGAGGTATTTCAAAATCTCCGGTGCTTGCTTGTGGGGTTGTTGTCGTTGTATCTTTTGCCATACCCGCGTAACCTTTCACTTTCTGTATGTGGTTTGCTGCTGCGGGGCTCATTGCGCCGCCTTTAAAATAGGCACTATTTGGGCCGTCGTGATAGGCTACGAGGGCCTCGTCTATATTGCCGGTGCGATCAAGCTGCTGTTTGAAATACCGCATGCCGCCATCGATATTTTGATCCACATCTTTCGGATCAATTTTAAGATCTTTGGATGCACGAATGCCGACACCCATGACTCCTTTGGGGCCAACACCAGAATCTTTACTTTGATCAAAAGTGCTCTCTTGCATGGCCATACCAAGAGCAATGTTTTCTGGCACGCCGTACTTACGTGCAGCGGCCATCACCTTATCAGCAATAGCGCGCTGTTCTTTAGAAAGTTGATTTAAAAAATCCATGTCTTATCTTCTGCGAGTAGGTATAAGTTTTTCTTCAGACTCTCTAACTTGATTAGCAATCATTTCTTTATACTTATCACTTCTCTTAAAATCGGGCCAACTTAAACCAGCCTTTTGCGCGTTTTCCCAAGCACCTTGAGTTTGTGCTGAGTGAGATGCAGCAAGTTGAACAGAAACGGCCATAAGTTTAATCATGTCTGCAGACGAACGAGAAGGATCAGCAACAGCCTTCATATAAATTTGACGCTCACTATCTGAAACAGCTCCCTGCCCTTTATTGGCAGCTTGAGTGAATGCAAGTGTAAGCCTTGCAACGTCGGATTTAATTTGTTGAGAGGCTTCCAACACTGGGTTTGTTCCATCGGCTCTTTGTTGTCTCCTTACGGATGGACTTAATTGAGTGTTTATGTCTGCAAGCGCAGGTAAAGACAATGAGCCAATTGGTGTTTGCACACCTTGGCTGATAAAGTTAAGCATTGCAGATTTAAAATTACCCTGGTTTAATGTACCAAATACATCCTTTTGAATTTCTTTAGGTATGCTATTTACGGTACTGACTATGCGTTTAGCATAAATATCATTATCTCTATTCCGACTAACTGTCTCAGTAAGCGCAGTTTGTTCAGCAGCACTTGCTTTACCTAAATCTTGGGATTCTGTTTTTCTACCTTCAATTGGCACTAATTTACCTTGCTTATCAAGCTCAATTCTAGCTTCTTCTTCTTTCAAACGACGCTGTTTTTCAAGCTCAATATTAGCTTTTACTTGCTCTTGTCGGAGATTAACTGCTTCCCTTGATTTTGGACTAAAACCACCAAGTTGATTATTGACCGTCGAAAGTGGCGCTGTTGTCGTTGTTGTTGTTGCAGACGGCGCTACAGGTGCAGGTGCAGGTGCAGGTGCAGGTGCAGGTGCAGGTGCAGGTGCAGTTGTTGCAGGTGGTGTTACTGCTGCAGATGCAGGTAACGGTCCACGAGATTGTAGTCTGCCATAAACTGATTGTTGATCCCCTGAAGCAGAACTTAAAGGGCCAGGGGCTGTTGACATTGCAGGTGGTGTTACTTCTGTAGGCGCAACAGATAAAGGTCCACGAGCTGCCTCTATAGGTGTCACCTCCATCGTACCTTCTTCAGTGGTAGATGCATGTGGAACAAACGCGCCAGAGCCAGCCAGCTTAACTCGTAAGTATGCTTGACGTTCAGCTCCAACCAATCCCGCTGCATCAGCGTCGCGCTCTGCATCAGTCTTCTTAGTTAAAGCAAGTAACTGCTTAGAGGCCTCTATTGGATTTACGCTATACATATCATCCAATATGACTTTTTGTTGCGGCGAAAGAGCGTTATACGTTTGCTCCATTTTTGCATTAGAAACGCCACCTTCACCTTGACCTTGACCAGGTACTTGTTGGCCGCCAGGTCCTTGTTGGCCACCTAGTGTGTGCCTAAACATTTCTCTACGTTGAAGCGCATCAGCGCGTGCCTGAGCCAGACGCTTTTCTTCAGTGTCTAACTGGGATACACCCAACTGCATGTTGAATATGTCTTGATCGCGGGCCTGTTGATTTTTATTGTACTCACCCAATCGAGATTGAAATGATGTACCTGGTGACTGACCGGAGACAGCCAAACGCTCAAGTAGTGCACCAAAACCAGAACGCTCTGATTCACGCTGCTTGATCATTTCAAGCAGACGGTTACGCACTTCCATGCTTTGTTGCGGTTCTAACGAGACACCCTTTTGGCCCGCAACACTTATTGCTCTGGGCTGTGTCTGTTTTAATATCGGTTCTTCTGCGGCAGTTAAGCCGCCTGTAATTTCTTCAGCCATTTAATTACATTCCATAAAAAGTGTCAGAAGGCGGTGTATAGGTATCTGTAAGCGCCGGCGAATTGCCTATGTTGGGATTTAGATCAAACCCTGATTGGCCTGTAGACGCGGGGTTGCTGGTATCAGGCACACCGCCTTTAACAATATTATCAAGCCAACTAATGCCTGTCTTGCCACCCAACACCTTGGCCAAGTCTGTTGAGTTAAATCCTGCGGCGCTACCCAACGCACCAACTGCACCAAGTGCGCTCAGTGCATTATTGTATGCACCTTGACTAGCAACTTTCTCTTCTGTTTTTGGCAGAGTAGTAGCCATAGGCCCAAGAATGTCTTCGTACTTAGCAACGGTGGGTAACCCGCCGGCCATCTGCCAGTTTGCAAGATTTAAACCAGCGGTGTTGTACTGTGATCCTATGTTACCAATCGCCTGACCCGCTTGGATCGCTTGAGTCTGCGCGTCTAATGCCGCCTTGTTCTGTTGTTCAGCCAGTGTAGTCAGTGCGCCAGCGCGCGCTGTGTTAGTAGCCGTCTGGCCACGCAACGAACCGAAGTTACCACCACCAATTCCAACGGCGCCTTCCCTTGCGGTGATCGCAGGCAGCATCTGATTTAGATTGGCGTTTTGTGACGCAAACAAATTACCCAGCGGCGTGTTTGTATTAGGTTGACCAGAAGGCATAAAGGGGTTTGCGTTGTTTGACGCAACCCCTTGTAGCGTATTCATAGCATTTGTAAAGTAATTATTCTGACCCATATTATTAACGAGGTCATTACCAACGGTGGCCCCTGGGGCAATAGCAGAATTAAACGCGTTGGTCGCAGATGTCGCTGCATTCTTTTGCGCGTCTGTGTACCACGAAGGTAGTGTGGTTTGTGTGGTTGACGAGGTATCAAATACGTTACTCATGCTCTTTGGCCTTTCTGCATTGCAGAGGATAGATATTCAAGGGGTCCCTTGCTTTGCGGAGGTAAGTCCCTAGGGTTGTGTGATTGTTTGTGTTTGCGAATTTCATACATAAAATTTTCCAACACTCCAGCACCAGCTTCACTGGAGCCATTACCCAACGCAGACACAACGTCTGCAGGTATAACAAATTCATTATTTGCCAACATAGCAGGCACATCATCCGACGTACCATCTCCATCACCATTAACGTACATGTTACCCAGGCCACCTTGCGAGTAGAATTGAGGCTCACCAGCGGGGTGACGTGATGCCAGACCACCTTCAGCAAAACCCCAGTAATCTTCTGGAGGCAACCTATTTGCTTCAGGTACTATATCTTGTGCTTGAGCCTGAGCTTGATTCTGACTCATTGGAGACACATAAAAAGGATCATAATAGTCCGATGTTTTATTAGCCGCCTGTGGTGTCGGTGTTTGTATAGGAGATGACAATATAGGTGTGTTTAAAAATTGATCAGACACTGAAGGTTCGTTATTCATAGGTTGTTTTGATTGTTCATTTTGGTCCGAAAACTCTGACGTGCCCAAACTAAGTAAACTAAATGGTGACGAAGAAGTGCTCGAGCTTTTTGGTGCAAAACCAGCGAGCGAAAATAATACCGGATTTAAAACCGAAGGCTGATCATTAATTTTCTTATAGCCAAATTCAGCACCGCTGGTACTAGTAGAAGGTGTCGGTGTGCCTGCGACCGTTGGCTGTGTGCCACCTGCTGTTGTCTTAGCACCAATACCAGAACCAAATACGCCTGATAACGCTGCTGCACTACCTAATACACCAACACCAGCACCGATGCCTGTGCCTGTGCCTGTGCCTGTGCCTGTGCCTGTGCCTGTGCCTGTGCCTGTGCCTGTGCCTGTGCCTGTGCCTGTGCTTGTGCCTGTGCCACCAGGAGTACCACCAGGAGTACCACCAGGAGTACCACCAGGAGTACCACCAGGAGTACCACCAGGAGTACCACCAGGTGCCTCGCTTGGGGCACTAGGAGGCACTTCACTAGGAGCACTAGGAGGCACTTCACTAGGAGCACTAGGAGGCACTTCACTAGGAGCACTAGGAGGCACTTCACTAGGCGGTTGTGGCGGCTGTGGTTGCGGCGGCTGTGGCTGTGGATTACTAGGTTGGTTTGAAGGTGGCGGCGTAAACGGCAATATAGGAGGAGGCTCTACATTATTTTCAAGACCAACTCCTGCTGTATCTTTAGGCTTATCCACTTGAACGCCGCCAGCGTCAGTATCAAACTCTGGCCTTGTAGTGCTGACTTGTGTGGCAGTCTCCGGTAAAAAACCATTCGACCCCGCTGGAAGAGTACCTCCAAGGTTTGATAGTTTATACGTGTAAGGATTTGAGCTTCCCGGATCCCATTCCGCTGTATAAGAATACGGAGTGCCATCAGCGGTTTTGCCAAATATTGGGCGACGATAAGTAGTGATTCCATCTTCAGTGTGCTCTGTAACGTCGCCTGCAGTTTCGCCAGCTCTAGGTTGTAAACCCGAAGCTTGTTCTGGTCTAGTCCCTTGACCAACGTCAGTCATCGATGTATTGCCTGCAGCAAGCAAATCACCAAATTGATCACCCACACCTGCAGTGTTGTTTGTCGGTGTAGGTGCCGGTGTAGGTGCCGGTGTATTCGGCACTTTATTTGACGCATTAACTGCAGCGCCAAATATCGATGGTGCCGCGTTTTGAATGGCTTGCGCTACGTCACCGCCATTAATCGCTGTCTGTGTGGCCACACTTGTTACGTTACCAGCGGCACTAACAGCACTAGCGAGAATCTTAGGATCAACACCCTTTAACGCGTCAGCGGCGAGATTCTGCGCCTCTGCACCAGTAAACTGACCAGCAACATTCGTCAATGCGTTTTGAAGCGCATTAGGGTCGCCCATCACAGCAGAGACAATCCCCGTCTGCACACCGTTAGAGATAATCTTTTCAACTTGAGCGGGTTGCAGGTTAGACGCTTCAGCGATGCTGTTGACTGTCTCTGAGCTAATGCCCAAACCCCTAACGATATCGCTTGCGTTTGCAGCCGCTACAACGCCTGTGGCACCAGCCAAGGCACCCCTTAGTGGGTCACCGCCAGTGATGGCTGAGACACCCGCGTTAACAGCGGCATTGGAGATGGCGTTAACCGCCGTCATGCCAATCGTCTGACCTAGGGTCACCGCAGGCAGCCCCATTGTAAACGCGGTGGGGGCCACAGCCGAAGTGATGGTCATGCCGCCAAGCGCGTTACTCAACATACCAGACAACTGAGGCGCAAATATGGCCGATGCAATCGCTATAAATGGAGCGAAGTCAGCCCATGGGTCTGTAATAGTTAAACGCGTTGCATCAAAATAATTTACTGTTGGGTTGCCCGATGAGTCAACCACAGGCACCAGGTTGCCATTTCCATCCGAGTGGAACATGATGGCTGCGTGCGGCTGCGAAGAATTTCTTGACGCGTCACCACCAATGACGTTAGCGACTACATATAAATCTTTGGTCTTGTCGTTGATTGCCTGATAAAGTTGGGTTTTATTCAGCACGTTGGCTGTTTGACCCATTCCTACTGTTTGCTTTGAATAGAATGGAGTAGGATCAACACCAACTTGTTTTGCTACTTCAAGAAATTTATCATCATTAACAGGGGCGCCTTTTAAATCTGTGAATTGCATGTTGCCCATGACGCCGGCATTTTTTGGTGTGGCGATACCATAGATGGCCGCACCATTTAATACCTGAACCGCGTCAGATTTCTGGTCCCAACCAGTGCCGATCATGCCGTCACGAATGTTTGAATTATTTGAATTCAAAAAGTTCGTGCCTGCATTTTTTATTTCAGCATCAATCTTTGATTGATTTAAAATTGGCAGGCCTGTGTTTGGATCAACATTCCCGAACGCGTCAGGGTTGGCACCCTTCAAATTAACTTTTGTTACATTTGCCGCAGGATCAACATTTGACAATAGTGGAGACACTTTGTCTTGCAACTCTTGAATGCCACTACTTTTTAATTCCGTATTAAACTGATCAAGCAATGCCTTTGCTGTAGTGGCATCAGCGTTTTTAGTAATGTCACCAATATTATCTTTAAAGTTTTGTGCGAACTGCGTGACCTCGGCAACACGAGCGTTGTAGTCTTCAATATCCGGAGCAATTTCATTGGTCGCTGTATTGTACGAATCTTGAGCGGCTTTAAAAATATCATTCTGTTGAGCTACAACTTTGTCTTGCGCTTCTACGTTTTTGTACGCGGCAGCAGATAACGTGTTGGCCAAGTCACCAAGTTTGGCACCATTAGCATCAACCGCTTTTTGAGCTTCAACTAACTTAGGATAATACGATTCAACAACTCTATTCTCCGCAGCGTTCATTGCTGTCTGCGCGGTATCCGCGGCTGTTTGAGCAGTCGCTTTTGCCACATCTTTAGCTTTTACTAAGTCGGATGCAGTAGTGTCACGAAACTCTCTAGTCGTCTCTACAGCGTTCTGTGCGGTATCATGCAACTGATTACGTGTAGTCTCTTCTTTTTCTCTAAGGGTGTTGTAGTTTTTTTCAGCGTTTTCACGAGCAGTGTTAGCGTTTCTTTCAGCGTCACTTCTGACGCGATTCATTTCATTTTCTGCTGTATTGCGAGTATTTTCTTGGTCCTGTATTTTCTTATCGGCTTCTTTGTCAGCATTGCTACGAGCAGTGTCTATAGCATTGCGTGCAGCCTGATAAGCATTTTCAGCATTAACTTTATTTCTTACTGCGCTATCCCAAGAAGATCCGGAACGTGGACCGTCCCAGTTGTCCAATTTACTCTCTGCGTTACGTAGATCATTCTGCCTATCATTAGCTGCGTTTACCGCGTTTTGATAGCCACCATTCTCTTTGAGGTATTGCTCAGAGTTTTTCCAGTTGTTTAAGTCTTGAAGCTTTTTAGTCGCGTCGTTAAACGTGTTTGTTCTGTTGTTGTAGTCAGAGTTATCACGAAGGTAGTTGTCACCGTTGGCAAAGTCGCGCGCTTTATTTAACGCTTCTTGAGAATTTTTAAAATCATTAAGCAAGCCTTGATAGCCTGAATTCTGTTTCAGGTAATCATTGTTGTCAAAAAAGTTCCTTGCTGTGTTGTGTGCTTCGTTAGCTTTGCCTGCTTTTTCAGCGGCAGCCTTATACGTGTCGTTATCTTCATACCAACGATTTGAATTTAGTATAGAAGAAGCAGCGTCGTACTTTTCCTTGGCCGTCTTATAACCCGAGTCGCTATCTAAGAAGTTTCGCGAATCAAGTGTACTTTTAAGGTTTTTATAGTTGTCAGCGGCCTTGTTGTACGTGTCTTTTGCGGAGTTGTACGAGTCCGTGTTCAGGTACGTCTTATTCTCGTGGTCGCTTCTGAGGGTGTTTAACTTACTGGTGGCGTCAGCCACTGCAGCCTTGGCCTTTTCAATAGCCGTTTTGGATGGGTTGAGTTTGTCCTGCGCAGCCGTGTACTTCGCCTTAGACGCCTTAACGGCGGCAATGGCTTTCTTAATATCATCGATTTTTGGCAGAGCAGAAACGGACATGTTTTGCCTAAATAAAGTTGGCTTTTCCTATACGGAATTACCCATTTTGAGGGTCTTGCACGCCCCTAGTTTGTCTTGCCGTTGACTGATGTCGTGAAGGCCCTGGCCCAATCTCGCCAGTCTTCAAAGTCATCTGGGGATGGTATACCAAAGGTATCAAATACAGCGTTCAACGTAATTGCAAAAGCGACCTCTCTCCAGTGTTTTTCTGGCAAAAATGGGAACTGCTGCTCACTGTAATAGTGGAGCATGTTCCCATTCCATTCTTCCCAGACACTGTAATCTGGCAGAAATTCGATCTGCACTACGGCCTCTCGTCACCCATTTCGGCGGTAATCATAATACGACCCGCCTCAAAGTCTCCATCAATCACGTTACTCTCAAACACCAAGCTAATTAACCTATGTTCAACTCGCAAGTCAATTTTACCCGTGTCGTCGTAAAACTCATACGGGCCGTCGTATTCCAGGTTTTGAGATTGCGCAAAAGGCCTGCCAACGACAGTCATGGACATGACGCCGGATTGTTTAAAGTCAGGCTCAACCCTAGTTATGTGCATGCGCCTGTTAGCCGTAATTGTCGTATCTTCTGCGGGCGTTCCGCCAATAAAGCTAATGTCACAAGTTTCTACAAACGAATCAACGGCATATTCTCTTGTCGCGGTGATCTTGTTAGATCCAAATTCATGCTCCCAAATAACATATCCGCCGGTCGCTTGAGACATGATGCTGCCGGTTGTAATGGTATTGGGCACGACATTCACAAAAGTGACCGTTGTATATCCGCCAGATGTGTTATTTGTAAACACTACAGATGCTATTTGGTTTACCGTACTAAACTCTGGCACACCAGAGACATTAAAAATCATGTATGACCCTGGGGGGTTAGTTGATATGTCACCCGCCACGACCACCTGCTTAGTGTTGGTTACCGGCGACGTACCGTGCCCTGGACCATAAAGCAAAGTATAAGACGCGCCAATCTCACCAGAAAACTGCCAATCACACCAAACAGGGCGAGGAAATAGCTCAGTCATGTACCCACATGACCTGCGTGCACCATCAGCCTGACCGGCATCGTACCAGAGTTGATCCTTGACGTTATAGATGATGGCGTCGGTGCACTCCGTTGCCGTGCCTCGTGGATAGAAGAACCAGATCTCATTGTAGCGTGGTACCTTAGTAGCCCAGACTTTTTGACGCTGCGAGAAGTTTAAATTATCAAATAAGTAGTTTACGTTTTTGTCGTTTGGCAGCACTTTAACGGCGCCGTTATATACATAGAATCGGTCAACCCCCATCCAGAAAAACACACCGTCCATTTCAATAATCGCGTTAGACGACATGACCGATATCTGGTTTGCTACGATATCGTAACGCCAGTAGTATGGTGTGGTCGCAGTGAACGACACACGCACCAAGGAATCTGTGGCCCAAAATAAACCAGAGGGTGATGCCGTACCGCCACGAACAGGGTAGCCTCTGACAATTTTACCCGCAGCCGCGTTGACATCGTTGGCTAATGTGCCGTTCCAATCACTAAACGTCTGTGACGTTGTGGATATGGTCGTGAACTCTACATTGTTGTTTGTTATCTGGCCATAGTTGCTGTAAACAAAAACAAATGGGTGCAACACAACTACACCACCACTTGCGTTGACCGGCTGGTATGTTGGTTGTGCGCCCGTTGAATCCATAACCTGGGTCAACACGTATCGATTAACTGTTGGGTCTGGTAGGAAGTCGCCAGCGTAAAGGGATGTTACGACACCCGAGTCGATGTTCTGTAAGTTTTGACCTGGGTGAGCTAACAGCTTTGAGTTACCACCACCAGTGGAATCAAATGCAATATCGAACTGCCATAGGTACTCCGCGTTTGCAGTCAGACCGTTGGGGTTGTATATCTCCATCGTAGTCTGGCCCGAAGGCACAGAGGGCAGGCCCGTCGTGCTAGTTAGCGTTACGGTTGTCCTGTTGGTGCCGGAGTTGTATGTCGAACCGGCAGAGGCCACGATGTAGTTAGTCCTAACGTGGCTGGTATTGTAAGCCCAAAATGTAAAACCAGTGACAAAGAGAGAGGTATAATCACCCACGACAGCAATCGTGTTACCGATTGTAGTGACCGCTGTCACTACATACGTCGTGTTAAATTCCACTGTAAAAGGACCTACACCAACACCCTGATCAGTTCCGGTATTAAACACCTCAATACCCGTGCTGTTGCCGGTATAGATGTAGTTAACGCCGTTCTGTGGGTTGGTTATTATGCCCCTGGGTATGCCCGTAGGGCTTGCAAACATCTGACGATAGCCACCAATTTTTTTTGCGCGACCACGCTGAAACCTGGCCCATTTGCCATCACTATATTCATCGCTTTCAAATTGCGTACCGTCTCTTTTAATTCCCGGCTTAACAAAAAGCGTGAATATTTTCGAACCGTCTTGTGATTGCGGTTGTTGCGCCATTTAGAATGATCCGCCTGCAATTAAGTTTGCTTGTAATCTACCTACAAAAGTAGATAAGAAGTTACCCACGCCACCTGTAGTATCAAGCGTCAATATGTTTGTTCCGCCAGCGGAAAACGCCAACTGTGATGGGTTAGCTAAGTACATACCAGTAGCTGTATCGGATAAGAACGCGTAACCTGGTGCACCAGCCGACCCCGCTAACACCGCTTGCTGACCTGCTGTCGCTTGATTCAGCACGTAGAGATAGTTACCATCACTCAACATGATAATCTGACTGGCATTAGTCAACGCAATAGGAGACTGGCTACTACCCTGCACCTGGAAATTAATCGTATAGCCATTTTGGCCAGTGTTGTTGACGATGTAGTAGACCTGCGTAACCGCCGGCAACTGCACCAACAACGACGTGGTTCGACTGCCACTCAGGGCAGTAAATCGTTGAATGATTGGCGTGTTAGTTACTAAACTATACGTGGAACCAACAATCGTATCCACGTCATACGTGGCAGAGGTAAACGTCAAGCTGTTTGGTCGTGCGCGGCCAACGGTAAAGAAGTCCTGCTTTACTGGGTCCCTGTTTGCGCAGATAAAGCAAGAATCACCCAACGGCAAAACAATGTTCACTTGCGCGTCAATAGTCGAGCTAACTGACGAAGTGTTGATAGTTAACGCGCCGGTGCCATTATTACGAACCAGAATAAACCAGCCAGTAGACAACTGCGATACCGCAGGCAACGTCCAGGAGACTGCGCCACCCGTCCACACCAAACATGAACCGCGTGAGTTGTCATCAATCGTCGGAGCAGTTAGGTTGTATTCGGAAGTAACAAACGCAGCCTCAAGCTTACCCATGATGGCCGCCGTACTGACTCCCGCAAGAGTGCTTGCGTCTGCCGAAGAAGTGCCCGTACCAAACTGCAAGACCGCCCATACACCGGCTGTTGTCGTATTGCTTATCAGGTAGGTATAAAACGCCTGACCCGCTGCAACCGTGAATGATCCACCACCACCAAAACGATTAACAACAAAAGAATTAGTCCCCATGTTGCGGATCAGTATGTCTTCACCCACTGAGGCCTGTTGTGCGTTAGGTAGGTAGACATTCAAGCCAGTTGTTGTGGCCGTGAACTCCATAATGCGGGCGCTTACCTGTTGGCCTGCCGTGGCTACGTACTGTGGCCAGTACAGTTGCACGTTGGCGCCGAACGAAACCGATGCGTAGCTTACGTCTGTCGGTTGGATTACATCCCCAGTGAAGGGGGATACAAATGTTGTCATGGTTCTTGCCTCACAGTGTTTCTATCGATCATACGTTTTTGATCCTCGTTCTTCAGTGCCGCAATTGCTTCAGTGTAGAAGCTCTTCCATACGGCAAGCTTTTCTTGATTCTTTAAGTAACCCTGAGCTTGCAACAGCGTGCCAAAGAGAAGGGCCTGGGGAGCCTCACGCGTCAAAAGGTTTTCTTGATTGGTGACGTCCAAGGGTTGGATTCTGCTGAAATAAATTATTTGCAAAGAGTACGCTTGATTTGGTATTGGCGCCAATGCCCAGTGATCATAATCATAGTCACCGTAATACAAAGGAACACCTGGGTCAGACTCAGACTGGTACATAGACACGTAGTCCATCGACTTTAACATAACAGGCTGGCCGTTAATCTTCATGCTCGTCGTTTTACGCCAGCGTGCTGGTTTTTCAAGCACCGCGCTGTTAGCCAGTAAAGTAGTGTTGACTACACTCAATTGCATGAGTGTCTTAATCTCAGCGGCAATAGCCTGTTCCGCCAACATGATTAGGCGGGGGATTTGGTTGACGAAGTTTTCGTCTGTTCTTTCACTATACTTTATGACATCCTCTACAAGGCTGTCATAGGTCATTGCTTCTGCTGCCATTTTTTATCCTAGGTAAATTGCTCGTTCGTCTTTACGCCTAATTTCCAGACCCTTAGAAACTTTACCACCAGCTATTCTGTATTTCAAAAAGGCGTCTGCTGCGCCCTCATAGTCGCCCCTGTTGTGGCGCTGTCGGACAGAAGACTTTTGGAGCCCCCCAAGTCCGAGGTTGAATGCAAAAGAGCAGAGCGCGTCAAAGCGCCCTTGAGTAAGGCCACCAGGACAATAACGTAAAACGCCGCGCTCAAACCTACGTAGATCGTCCTGCAGTATCTTATCCACTTCGTCATCTGTTAGCGTCCGATTCCATTCAGGAGGGCATGCCAGTTTGCCGTCACGCTTTGCTGCTATTCGTTCTTCCATGGTCATCTTGAGATGCTCTACGGGTGCTATTAAATGACCTACGCCTGTAGTCCAAAGTAATACGCTGTCTAAGTAAGGGCGCCTACGAAGCCCCTCATGGTGTATAAGGGCCTTACGGCCCTTAGGTGACATGTTCATTTCTTCTTAAATACGCGGGATCCAAACCAGAATGCAAGCACAGAGATCCACGCCAGCTGCATATCTTCACCCCAGACCTGGGAACGTAGAGCCGTAAAAGTTACGTCTTGCCTCCAGCCGTACCATACCGTGGCCACTTCGATGGCTACTAATAAAATAAATAACCCATAAGTAATGATGGGCCGGACCAGATCTCGAGCATTAATTACAAATTGACTGGCTCCTTGGCCAATCTCGGCATCATGCTTGTATAGCGCAATTTGCTCCGCCGTGTCAGACTGTATCTCAATCTGGTCTGTGCGAATCTCTTCAACTCTTTGCTGGGCCACGAAGCCCGCTTTTTGCATTTCCAGTTGGAGGTTTGCCTGGATTTTGGCCATCTCCAATTCGTGGCTGTTATCCTGACGACTTTGAAAGAAGTCTAATAGCTTAGGAACACCTGAAGCTAGAAAGGATAGGAGGCTAGTTAGTAATGTAAGCATGCTATATACATTTCGCGTTTTCTAAAAAATCAAGCTTCTTACGCAACTCACGGATTTGTTGTACTGCAATCTCGTAGTTGGTTTCCAACTGATAAAACGACATCCGAGTCTGTTCCACTTCTTCAGGTGTTACGATTGCGCCGCCATCCTTTTGCCACTCAATAGCAACAGAAGAAAATGACGCCGCAAACAAAACACCTAAGAAGAAGTTTTTCATTAATTAGATAGACTGCGAAGTTAATGCGTTTAAGTCTAGGCTAGTGAGTGCTGAGTAATCAATCGGCGTTGCTGGTGTTTCAGAAACAGGAGCAACAAAGACATTGTTTACTTCGTCAAATGTATCACCGATACCTGCAAACTTGCCACGGAATTTACCGTTGTAGCTGGTTTGTTTCCATGTGCCACCCAGTATGCGCTCACAGAAAGCGGCACCAATATATTCTTTCTCAACGCCATAAGCGTCTGAAGTATCCTTGTCGGCAACTACGATTGTACGTAATACAACCTTGTTGCTGTCTAATTCAGCAAAATGCGCCATTACTTTTCTCCTAAATGAAGTCCGGTCAGACTTTCATCTGAGCCAATATAACCTTTTAAAAAGGTATTAAACGAAATGCTAATACGTGTGCCATCACCCTCTTTGGGTTGAACCATGTGCGTCAAGTCAGAAGGAAAAATAATCAAGTCACCCGCACCAACATCAAACCACCAGCTTTCGCTATTCCAGTGGTTCCAATTTTCGGTTGGGATCTTGATGCGCTCGTATCCATCTTTGTAAAAATAAATCTTGTCTGTTTCCTTGTTCGCCTGTGGGTAAAATACGCCGGAGATGATGCTGTTAGGGTGGGCATGTTTGTGATGATATTGCCCTGGCTCTGTAAAGTTTGCCCACGACTGCGTGATGTACGGGGTCACATCCTCTTTAGGGGCAATGACCGATTTAAAATAATCCAACATCGCGGCTTCAATAAACTCGCGAATGTTTGCCATCTCAGACCAATCAAGCAAATAGCGGTTGTTACTTGTGGTGTTACCATCGTTTGGATAGCGCACTTGTTCTTTGATGAACGTCAATTCTTCTTCAGTTAAATCACGATCTAAATTGGAAAAACCCACCGCTTTGGGGAACAGGTTGTGTATGTTCATCCGTTCACCGCTTCGTCGTATACTTGTTGCTGACCAAGCAGTTCTTCTCTTTGCTCTTGTGTCCAGATCGTGTTGATGCTGTCTTCAAAAGCTTTTATCTTTTCCATTGTTTCCATTACTTCTTCCATGGTCGGACATGGGCGTTCATCTTCCCAACGTGTGAACATGGTGTTGCTGATCTCCCACTTAGCGCCAGGGCGCAATAGGTGCATCGCTGTGTCAATACCGTAAAGCTGATAAATTTTATCCATAAATTTTTAGATTGCGTAACGAATGATAACTAAGCCTTGATAACCAGCGGTGCTTACGGATGATCCCGCTCCCGCTGCACCGCCACCTGATCCAAATGATGTTGCTGCTGTTGGGTTAAGGATTGTTGTGCTACTAGAACCCGTGCCACCATTACCAGCTCCCGCACCACCTGTGCCGCCGACTGCACCTCCATTATTAGATGAACCGCCACCGCCGGAACAAACAGTAGTCATGCCACTTAGTGCTGCAAAATTGGCGGCAGTGAAATTAGGGTCTATGTTAGTTAATAAATATCCCTGGCCACCATCACCGCCTCTAGCACCACTTGGGGCGTTTTGCCCCGCAGAAGTTGCACCACCACCTCCACCACCAGCGTAACCGTTAATACCGGATCCACCAATATTACCAAAAGTATTGGTTCCGGTTGCAGAGCCTCCTGTTGTGCTTTGATAGCCCGCACCACCACCGGCCCGCTCGGCCAGGGCGCCCAGGTCGAGTGGGAATTCATGGTGCCCGGCGCCACGGAGCGCGTGCAGG
>JAUKPQ010015519.1:0-13298 GCA_032273045.1 Chloridella minuta
CCAGATAGGGAGCGGGTTTTGCATGGGGCGGCGGATGGGGAGGTGACCGTCTAAAAAAACGGTCACGTTGCGCTGTGAGGCGGTGCGCGGTTGTTTGGTGGTCAGACTAGGGCACTACCACCCCCCACCGGCTGTTAGTCCAGTTGAGGCGCTTGTTGATACGGTCTGCTTTGCTGCTGTTGCATCGTCGACAACAACTGATGAGGTTGCCGGGGTCTGATGTACCCCCCATGCTGTGAGGCAGGATGTGATCTACGGTATCCGCCTCCCCTCCGCAGTATGCGCAGGTGTGTGCATCGCGGTCAAGGATGTAGGCGCGTGTGCGTTTCCATTCCCCTGTTCTTAGGTCTGGTCTGTTGCTCATACAATCTCCAAGCGTTGGAATTGTCCACCTGTTGTGGTGGTGAATGTTATTGCGCCGCGTTTCCCTGTTTGTCCGGTCTTGTGTTTCCACCAGGTTGATTCGGATTCCATTGTTGGCGTGCAGATCGCAAGCCTGTGCTTTTGGCTTTTGATGCTGAATTCATGTTCATGACCGTGAACGAGTATGTGGCCTGCCTGTGCAGGGTGGAGGCCAAACGATTGACCTGCCCACCAATCCATCGATTTACCGCGTGACCATTGGTGGCCATGCGCCATGACCAGGACCGTACCGTTGAAATCAATGACAAGGTGGTCAGCATCCATTGGGGGCACGTAAATTTTGACATGGTTGTACCTTTCGGGGTTGGTTGCTAGGGCTTCGGATACGGCGATTGCTGCTTCTGTAGCGTGACCGTCATCAGCCCTTGTCTCCTGGAATCTTTGTACTTGATCATGGTTGCCGTTGACGACTGACATTGACACTCGTGGGGCTTGGATAAATGCGTCAATACAAGCGAGTAGCATTCGTCGCAGTATCCGGGTTTGTTCTGTGACTGTGAGGGATGTACGCCACATGTTGCGCCCGTTTTGGGATTGGTTGCCTTCGATACAGTCACCAAGTAGTGCGATATGAACTTCTGGTCTGCCCAGCTTGTTCCATTGGGCAACAGCATTCTGGATACTTTCGTTCCATCGTTCGATAGTTCCAGCAACGCCATCGCCGTCGATTTTGCCGAGTTGGGTGTCACCCACAAGGAAATGAAACACCAGTTCGGTAGTGGTTGGGTTTGTTCGGCTTGGTTTCTTTTTTCCAACCAGTGCCAGAAGCTCAGTAATGTCTTGTCGGACATTATCTGGCTCAATGCGGAAGCGGTATAACCATGTCGGGCGTGTAACAGCATCCGCACCAGTTGTCGCTCGTGTCCATCCATGCGTTTGATGGCGGGCTTCAATAAGAATTGCTTTGTAACCCAGGGGGATGATTCCACCTTGAGCTGTGATGAACTTCTTGATGGCATCGTCGCCCTCCAACTGTTCTTTTGATGTTGCTGTGATGGTGCTGGCTTTTGGATCGTGTGGGTCGAACGCTTGAGTGAATGACCATTCACCTTTTCGACCGGCAGCGATTGTCGGTGGTGTTGGTGTTTCAAGCAAGCGTTCTAGATCCATTAGTTACAGCTCTTGCATTCTCCGCGACGGTGTGTGCGGATTGTTGATGCGGATGATGGGCAACCGTACTCGTGTAATGCTCTGGTGAGTTGGGTTGTTTCGATTTCATCGTTGCGGAATGCGGCCTGAATTGTTTGCTGTTCCGCAGCGTTTAGTGTTTCGTACCATACACGCCATTTGCATTGCATTGTTTTTGGTCGGGGCCTTGTGATGAGTTCGTCTAGGTTCATGTGAGTACCACGAAGATGACGGCGAGTGCGGTGGTGATGACTCCGAATGTTGTGCCGGTGATGAGTTGGCGGTGGGTTCGGATTCGGTTGTCTTGGTCGTTCAGTTGATCCGTGAGCGCAAGGTTCAGTTTCGCTTGGATACGGATTGCTTTGTCTAGCGATTCAATGGTTTTGATGATGTCCTTGTTGAACGCTAGTTGACGGTCGATGAACGTCTGGGCGTTGTTTGTTTCGTCAGCCATTAGAACGGTTCTGGTTCTGTGCGGTCGGTTGCGTTGGGCTTGATTACCTTGACTGTTGGGTTGTTGAGGTTGCGGTCAATGGTTTGCTTGGTGTTGCCGTTGATGTCCTGGTATTCGCGTACCTTGACACCGAGGTCGCCGTCGACCTGTACAAAGTCGCCGATGGTGAGTGGCTGCTTGGTCCAGACTGCCCAACGGACTTCCCATGTTTGTCCACCGTCGGTGCGAACGGTTTCTTTGATTGCGTACCCGGATTCTCCGAGTTTGGAATCGATGTATCCTTCTATGCGTGTGAGTGCCACTGTATTGCCTTTCTGTTGTTGTTTGGTGTTTCTAGTATTCGCCGAACTTGTGTCCGTACTGAATGATTTGCGAATAGTTGTGGTCGTTGATGAATCCCCAGGCCATCAACCATTCGGCTAGGTGTCGGAATCCGACTATGCGCCCGTAACCGATTTCACGTTTCAGGTGTTCTGCATCGTTTTCGGTTATGAGGTTTTTGATTTGCAGCTGTGAGATGACATGGTTGATGCCGCCTCGTGTTTTGACGTTTGCGATCATGAGAGTTCCCCTTTCAGGAATGCTTCTGAGCACTGTTTACACTTTAGCGCACTTTGCGACACATTATGCAGACAGCGTGGCGGAATGTATGTGGGTGTGTCGTTTGTTGGGGTTTCAACCGCCGGGGCTTCGCCCTGAGGCGTGTTGAATTTCGGTCTAGTATGTTTGCCAGTCGCCGTCGGGGCTACGCCCCCGGCGCTGGCACTGTTCTTTATATGTTCGGGTGTCATGGGTGACACCCCTGGGGTGACATGGGTGACACCCCCAGTGACACTGGTGACACCCCTGTGGATAACTTTATTCACCACGAAATACCTGTTTGTGCCGTGATGTCCGTCTTGTCTAACGACCAGAATCTCACCTGTGTCGGCGAGGTGTTTGACGATTCGTTTCACTTGGCGGCGACCTAACCCGGCAATGTCGGCGATGCGTTGAATGCTGGGCCATGATCCGAATTCGCCACCCTCATGGTCGGCGATAATTATGAGGACAAGTTTGTTCATGCCGGTCACGTTTGGATTGTGAATCGCAGCTCTAGTTATCTTGAAGCTCACGATTTACTCCGGTTGAATGTAAATAATCACTTGGCGGACTGCAGAAATTTTTGCGCTGAGTCCGTTGATGTACTTTTCACTAGCTCGCTGCGACTTTAGATCGTTCTTGAGTTTGTACATGGTTTGCAATTGTTCTTTCAACAGATTCGTGATTCTAATTCGTTCTTGCAGCGCACCTTTTGTTTGCGCAAGTTCAAGCAACCTTTCGGTCAGTGTTGCGTATTCGCTCATTTTGTTCCCCTAATGGAATGACCCCCCGGCGCTACCACACCGAGGGGTCAAGTCTTTGTGGATGGTAGTCCGTTTAGGAGATTACCATACCTGTGATGACAAGAATGCGCATTCCCTCTTCGTGTGGTGTGTCGACTTTGAACTTGCGCACTTTTGCTTCGACCACTTTGTTGTCGTTCTCAAACGCGACCCCTTGTAATCCGTCTAGGGCTATCTTGAGGTAGTTGTCGACATCGCAACGGCCTGCTGTTTTGGATCGTGCTTCGACATGGACTGCAATTTCTGTGTCCTCAATGAAGTCGAATCCGTGCCGTTGCACCCATTCCAGTTTGATTCGTTGCTCGTAATCGTGTGTGGCTTTTGGGGTCAGCGCACGACCTCTGTAGAAACGTGGCCTACCTTTGGGAACAGGTTTGCCGGGTATCCAGATGATCCATGTTCTAAGTGGCAAGTTCTTTCTTTCGTTTCGTGAACGCTGCTTGGAGTTGTTTGGATTGTCCGGTGGCGACTGCTTCAGCCCACATGCTGTTCAGCTCGTCGGTTGTGGTTGCCTTAGTCGGGTCGATGGTGGGTTGCACTATCGCCGCCCACTGTGCATCGATTGGGGTGACGTTGCTACGGTTGGCTTTCGCCATTTCCTCACGGCTTGCACGCTTGTTGCCACTGAATCCACAATTGGCGAGCGCCCTACCGATGGCAGATGTTTCAGCGTTCTCAAGCGCAGCGGTTTGGTTAGCACCCATACCACCATCAACCTCAAACGCTAGTCCTGTGCCGATGGCGCGAATGTCGTCGCGGTGACGGTAAACCCATGCTTGCACGATCCATTGTTTGCGTTCACGGTCGCCCTCATTGTTGAGCATGTCGGTTTGGATTGCACCGTCAGGATACTTAGCCCAGAAACGCTTGAGCCTGTCCTCTACGGTTTCGTAATCCTCCAGGTTGAATCTAGCCACGTTCTTGTTCCTCTCTGTGTTCCATCCCCATTACGCATTCGTACTGGAGTTGTTTTGCTACTGCTTTCAGTTCAGCAATCATTACATCGTTGCGTTCGATGAGCTGCGTTTTGGGTTCGAACCAGCCAGGCTGAAACCCTGTAGGGCCGTCAGTTCTGAGCAACCAGCCGAGGACACAGGCTTCAGCATCCATGACATAAATCTGCCATTGAATCTGGCGCATGTACCGGGCAGGAACAGTGTTCCAATCCTTACCAGTCGTTTTCACTTCGGCAATTACCAGGCCAGTCTTGTCAATACCGTCAGGGGTAGCGAGATGCCATTTTTCCTCAACGGATCTATAAAGCCACTGATTACCCACGAAGCCGTATTCGGCTGGCAGGTTGGCAACAATCCAGTCCTCCCAGTCACGACCAAACTTCATGTATTCGTTGTCAGCAATCTGGTTGTCTTCAGGCCAGACGGCTTTGGCGACTTCCTCTTGGAATCCTGCAGCGGTGCAGGCGTTGGCGACAGCGGTTGCGCTGACACCGTTCTGTCTGGCTTTGAACCATTCGGGTGTGCCGTGTAAAGCCACCCGGCGTTCATCAAGCACAGATGCCACAAGAATCCCCAGCGACCGCGTTGGGGAACTCTGTGTATCCCCAACCCTTTTCAAAGAGGCATTCGTCGCAGATTGTCAGTTCTGTATGGAGAATGACATATGATCCGTCAGGGTTCTGTTCCCCTGCGTGTAAGTCGTTCAGTTTCCTCAAGTTCACGGAGTATCCTTTCACCGATAAGCGTTTGCTTACGAGTGAATTCTCTCACGACCCTCCTACGCGAAACACGCTGTTGGTGGCGCATTTCACGAGCGAGTTGAATGATGAAGCGGCGATGTTCTAGAAGTTCTGCCCACCGTTTTTCGTTGCGTAGACGGTGCAGTTCGTCTTCAACCTGTGCTAGTAGCCCATGATCCATCGGGCAATCATTTCTAGTGCGTTTGTGCAGGTCAGTAGGACAACGGCAATCACAATCGGGGTTTCAATCCAGATAATGCGACCGCGCTCGTTGAGTGTGTAACGCTTCATTGCTTCTCCTCTGGTAGTAGGTGTTGAAACTGTATCACATAAACGACGACCCCGGCGGAAAGGGACACCGGGGCCGTCTACGGCATAGCAGGGGAATGGCTATGCGAGCTGTGAAATCACCCAGGATGCAAGAACGGAAATGATTGAGGCAACACCTGAGAACGACCAGACTTTGAATTCCAAGTCGCGGATTCGCTTCTCGTGATCGTCAATCTTGTCTGGGTGGTTGCTGACAATCTGTTTCAGTTCAACGACTGCATCATAGATTTCGCGCAAGGTAATCCTTACGGTTGTGGGTTCGGTCATGCTTTTGGTTTGCGTGGCTTACGCGCTGGCTTTGGCTTTGGTGCAGCTGCGACTGGCGCGACTGGCTCGGCTGGTTTGTCAACACCCCACACCTTGAGGATCTCTTGGAAGTCCTCGTTGCCTGCACCTGAGAATGGTGAACCACCTGAACGGAACGAGAAATGCAAGTGAGGGCCATAGCCGCGTTCGTTACCCTTACCCGATGCACCGGACAAGCCAATGACTGCACCCTGAGGAACGAGTTGACCAACCTTGACATCGATACGGCTCAAGTGCAGGTAGTCGACGTTCCAACCGTTCGAACCATAGGCAATGTTGACCATGCGACCACCAGCACCACCAATGTCGTTGACAACCTTTGTGACAGTTCCGTTTCCTGCACCAACAGCAACAACGGGTGTTCCGATTGGGCAGGCGTAGTCTGTGCCGGGGTTGACGGATCTACGCGCTTTGTGAGCTGCGAAGTTGTCGGTGATGGGTGCGTTTACGGGCACGATGAATACTGGCATTACTTTCCTTTTTCCTTTGAGCGAACCGTTTCGATTGCGCTGTTGATTGTTGCGTTGAAGTCGTCCTCGGACACTTGCCCTTTGCCTGCGAATATGAATGCGGTGGCGGCGATGATACCGATAACACCCATGAGCGCACCGAATACGGCTGACTGGATTACGGACATTCCGACGACTGCACCAGCACCAAGACCTGTCAGGCCTGCACCGAGCGCGAACGCAGCCACACGAGCTAGTCGTTTGATTAGTGGTTTCATTACGTTACCTTTGCTACTTGTAGGGTCATCATCCACCGTTCGGGGTTGATGTCGTGACTGATTCCAGCCACACGATAATTGGCTGTTGTGCCTTTGAATGCGATTGTCACAACTGAACCAATGTCAATCTGGGTTGACAAGATTGGGTTCTGTGCGGTGTTGAATGTGAGCGAGTTGACCCGAACGATGGGTGTGGCGAACTCGGTCAATAGTTCCCCGGTACGGGTGTCCATAATGTTGCTGTATCGAATGGATCGTGAACTGCCTGGCTGACCCTCCCACTCGTAAACGTAAGTGGCATCGTCGGTGGTGTCGCCACTGAACCAGTTTTGGGCTGTTGCGCCTGTGGTGAGTTGTGCGCCTGTTGCGTAATAGCGGTGTCCGAGGCTGTTGCCGCCGAGGTGGTTGAAGTAAGCCCATACCGATGCATAGACAGCGTTGGCAGGTACGGTGACGGTAACTGTTGGTCGTGACCATACTGTTGAACTGCCTGTGACAGCTGTTGACAGTTGGTTGCTGATTAGGACACCGTTGTTGTCGTACCAGTAAATGGCGGCGTACATGTTCAGTGTGGCTTGGTTGCCAACGCCTGCGCGAACATAAACCGAGGCCGTGTATTGGGTTGATGGTGTAACACTGAATAGCCAGTTTTGTGGGTTCTCTGGCCCGGCATAAACGATGTGGCTGTTTGCACCGTTGGCGGTTCGGCTGAAGCAGGTGATGAAGTCACCAATTCCAGCGACAGGTTGCGTCGTACCGGTAGGCAGGTAACTTGTTGCGCCAGTAGCAATGGAAGCCAAGTTGACTCGGTTGACAACACCTGTTCCTGAAGCGGCGGCGATGTAAACGTGGTCTGTGTTGTAGGCAACGTGAGGGTTTGGAACCCAGTTGTAACGATCTACAGCGGTTCGCAGGTTTGTTTGCAGCTCGTACTTGCGAGCGCCCCAGTTGCTAACCGATGTTGGGTCACTGTCCGACCAACTAACCTCATAGGTTTCAAACTTTGATGTTCCAAGCGCAGCAGGTCGGCGACCAATGTTGTTGAACTGAATCTGGTTGATTACAGCGGTTGTGTCGAATGCTGTGTCAATGTTTGTGTAGTACATGTTCCCATTGGCAACAACATCGGAGAATGTGGCGGTCGGAACAACATAATCGAAGTCCTGAATGAACTGGGTTGTGTTGACATCATCCACCCACCAGTACGCGCCAACTGACTGCGTTGCCAGGTCGAAGTGATCCACGAGGTTGGCCTCAAGGTTGTTGTCTTGTAGACGGTAAACGAGGTCTGTTGCAACTCTGGTCAATGCGTAATCGTAGAACGCAACGTGTTCCATGACCCCTGCAACGATGCCTGCGTTCTCTGCGAGTTCAATCTGGACTGTGTGTGTGGTGCTGGAGGCTGTGAACGTATAAGAGGGGATTGTAGAGCCTGTGGTGGTGCTTGTAAGGGTTACTGACGTACCGTTACCGATACCGTTCACTGCGAAGCGGTAAATGTTGCCGGGTGTGGCAGCAGTGAGCAGAATCGCTTTGCCACTGACAATGTATTGACGACCAATGATTAGGTCGGTGTACGTTTTCTCGATACCGTAGTTGCCTGTGCCGTAGAAGCCACCAGTGGTTGTGGATACTGCTCGGCGTTGGATACCTGTTTCTGGTACGAGTGCAGGGATAACGGTTCGGCTGATGGTAAATGTGGATCCTGCGACTGTGCCGAAGTTTGCCCAACCGTTGAGTGGCAGGTTCGGTGGGGTAATGAATCCGTTGGCTGTTGAGCTGTAAACCGACGATGTTCCTGCAGCGGTGGCAACAATGTTGACAGCCGAAACTTTGACGTAAACGGTTGAACCGTAGGACAATCCCTCAATCTTGTAAGTGGTGGCGTTTGTTCCGGTCGAAATGGTTGTTGATCCACTCATGTCCGAGTTGTATGACCACTTGACCTTGTAGCTCGTAATGGCTTCGCCACCGTTGTCGCTGGAGGCAGTCCACGCCACGTTCACAGCATTCTCGGTTCCAGCCTGGGTGACTGTGACTGCTGTTGGTGCGTTCGGCACTTGAGCATAGTTCAGCGACCCAACAATGCCAGTCGACCATGTGTAACCCGAAGTGGACACTGTTGATCCACCAGACGATGCACGGCTGAAATTGAACGTGCCTGAACCGATACGGTTGATGCGTACCGATACGTTTCCACCGTTGGGCGAGATGTATCCAATGGGCAAATAGCCCGAATCCTGTGGTGTGGCGTTGCTCGGAACCGAAACGGTTGCGGAGGCCGTCAAGCCAATCTGGAGAGAAAGCGTTCTCGTGCCACCGTTGCCCGACCACCAACACTTAGCAGACTGCACATAAATGGGCTTGTTGCCGTTATCAGCAGTCCGACCAGTCGTAGGCAAAGCGACACCGGGGAACGAATCAACCCACGCCTCGTTAGCGAATGAGGTAATGCCCGGCGTTGTGCCAGCCACATAGTTCAGAACAGTCATGGTTTCCCCTTAGAAACTATCGACAACGGTGTTGGTGTTGATTGCTGGTGTGTTGATTGTGGTGAGCGCGTATGGTGCGAGGGTCGCAATACGTTCCTCCCAACGCTGGAAACCTGCAGCTGTAACAACACCCGGCACAAGCACGTTTGCGTGTGACTGGACAGCATCCACAGCGGTAATGGTCACATAAGTGTCAATGTCGAAGTCGCGTGTGTTTAGGAAATACTTTGAGTTCACATCGACGATGTTGCCGACATAGATTGAACCCAAATCGGGGGTTGCAAACTGGGTGGAGTAAACCTGAATCTTCATTTTGGGCTGGAGAGTGCTGACAACTGCTGGATCTAGTGAGTTAAACAACGTCATAGACAATGTTCCAGCGTTTACCGAATCAAGCCCAAGAACGCCAACCGAGCCGCCTCGGTCAATCTGAATTTCGTTACCTGCCGACATAATCTCAGTCCACGCCAAAGTGGACTTATTCTGCACACGAACGCGCAGATAATCATAAGGAACAGTGCTGTAACTCATCGCTGACCGTAACGGTTCGCTTCTTTGAAAGCATCCAACAGTGTTCGGCTAGTTGCCGGGCCAGACACAACACCGTTGACCGTAATGTTTATTGGCTGGCGGTCAGCAACAGTTGGCAAATCCGGGGCAGGTGTCGGTCCTGTCGGTGGCTTGGGTGCCCACAACTCTGTTCCAAACAAACCATCCTTGAATAAGTTCATGTTGAATGCACTAATCTGATCCAACACCCACTTCAAATCCCTAAAGAATCCTGCCGTATCGCGTGCAAAGTTTCCTAATTCTCGAACCGTTTCACCGAGTTCGTTAATAGCCTGTTTCCCATCTGGCGAAGCAATCCATTCACTGAACGCAACCAAGTCATCGGTCAGGTTCTTGATGGCTTTCTTGCCTTCGACAGAATCCAACCATTCAATCATCTTTCCCGAAATGTCATCAACGGCGGGAAGCAAAGCCAACGACAATTCCTCAGCCACACCCTCAAAACGTGCGCTCATCTTGTCAGTAGCGGATGCGGTAGCCTCAGCAGTTCCACCAACCTGAATCTCAATGGCGCGCATAACAATTTCCTGTGCCTCCAGCAACCTATTGCTTTTGACCAGTTCCTTGATTTTGTCTTTCTCGGTCTGAGTGAATGTCACACCAGCCTCACCCAACGCACCGATACCCTTGACCGGATCGTTCAAAGCTTTACCGAGTTGGATGGCGTTATTCTCAGCGTTACCGAAACCTGCAGCAGCGAGGTCCAAACTTGCAACCAATGCGCGGTCGAAAATGCCACCAGTTTTGTTTGCGCTGTTTGCCACGTTTGAGAACGTCAAAAGCAATGCCTCGGAGGACTTGATTAGATCATCATCAATGCCTGTGGTGTAGGACAATGTTTCGGCATACTTTGACAACCTACGGGCCACAATCTCAGTGGCACCACCAAACAGCCCCATCTGTTTTGCGACGTTAGACAGCCTCAGTTCAGACTTTCTAGATTCCTCACCCATCTTGATGAAGTTAGGGAGGAACATAAACACTGCACCAGCCAACAACCCAAGTGCACCCAATGCCATGTTCATAGCACCGCCAACAATGGCACCAAACTTCTGTGCTACACCACCAGCATCTTTCAGGCTTTGTTGAAACTTTTTTGTTTGCGCCACAATAGTGACGATCATGTTTCCTCTAGCCATTACACTCCCCCAAATCCTGTGGCCTCAAAGCCGTTGCGTTCAATCCACTGCCCAATTTCTTTGTTGTACATTCTGACAACAGCATCCCTAGTCATGTCACGAGCAGTCCTCATGTAAGGGTTTCCTTGAGTGCGGATCGCATCCATCCTGACACCTCTGGTGTTGCCTGTAATGATTGCGCCTAAACGTCTGAAATCGTTTGACTGTTTGTAGTACCGACCAAACGAAACAGCCTTGGCGTAACTGTTTGCGCCAGTCTCAGACTTAGGTTGTGCTACAACAACACCACCGTAAAGATACCTAGACGGTTGGTTGTTGGGAGTAATCTTTTTCCCGGCATAACCACGAATAGACGTAGCCAACTTGCCAGATTGCACCGGGGCTAGGTGCGTAGCCTGACGTGACACCATGATGGCACCTTGCTTGATCCACTTCTGGAACTCATTACGCTCAAGCCCCATCTTTTTCAGTTTTTGTGCTACACCCTCAGGGCCGTATAAGCCAGCAATGTACGCGTTGCCATTTTTGTTAGTGGCAACGCGTACACCGTACTGACTTTCAGACATAGCCGATTAGACGGCAGCAGTCCAGACAGGTGTTCCGACAACTTCGAAGCGGATACCCGACCATGAGAACGTACCATCAGCGGAGGCTTCTCCACCGAACGGGATTGCACCCTTAGCAGGGATGCGCAATGTTCCGCCGAACTCACCGGCGGTTGTTGCCGAAGTTTCAAGCGTGAACGGTACTTCGTCGCCTGCGTTGTTCCAGCACACCATAAAGAATGATGTTGCATCGGTTGAGGTGACACCGGACATCTCAATGTAGAAGTCGCGTGCGCCACCAGCAGTTGCATCAGCGAACGTGGTCACATCTGACGATGCTTCCTCGGACTGCAACATGATGCTGGAGAGGTCAGCCGTGTAGTCGTCACCGTCAACGGTGATTGTGATGGAGTTCGCTTTGACACGATTTACCATGAGTTATTTCCTTTACAGTTGGAAGTTTTGACGAACCGTGATGGTTGCGCCAAGATAAAGGCCAGCACCAATCTCCACAGCTTGTGGCTGTGCGACTGAACTGGCAAACATTTTCGGTGCGTTAGTGATTGCTGTCAAAGCCGTTTCGACCGCTGTGTCCAAAGCCTTTGATACAACGGTGTTTGCACCGGCAGCAACAATGATTTCGACATCGAACGAAACAGCAAACTCGCCGAACACTTCACCGGACACGATCCAATCCCCCGACGGCACCATGACAGCCATCGGTGGTTGAGGTCGTTCAGGTACTTCGGCATAAGCTCGTAAACCTGCACCACTGAGAACAGCGAGCAGGTCGGCACGAGCCTGTGTGAGCATTAGGCGATTCCCTGCCCCACATAAGGCTGTAGGAGGGGATATGCGCCCACCATTGGGTCACGAGCAACCCTGATGGCACTAGCGCCCTCAAACGTCGCGTATTGGGCGATACCGTTGGGCGCAGCTCTACGGCTGTAGAGTTCTTGACCCACCTCGATTCGGGCACGGTCATGGATGGTTGCAGGAACAGTTGCTGTTCCAATGAACTTGGTGATAAGCGCGTGTGCTTCACTCCAGCACTGTTCAACGAAATCGTCGTCAGCGGTAGGTGCGTTCACATACGCTTTCAAGTCCTGCCATCCAAGAGCCATGCCCGAATCCTTAGGTTATTTAGTCAGCGACCGTGGGGATGATGAGAGCAGGGAACTCATCTGCAACAGCCGTGTAGGTGCTGAGTGAGAATGCCTCGGACAGGTTGACAACGTTCTCCTGCGACAGACGGAGTGCGCCTGACGTGTACTGACGGAGAGCAATCGACGAAACGAATGCATCCTGCGATCCGTTGTTGTTGAGGCCTGCATCGACGATGATTGGAACACCAGCGATCGTGCCACGAAGTCCACCGGGGTTAGCCGAACCGAAGTTACCGACAGCCTCGTTGGAGAACGTGATGACAGGAGTTCCGTCAAGAGCGAGAAGCGACTTGAACGTGGTCTTGCAGACAACGAGTGCATCGATAGTTGCACCTGCAGGCTGGAAGTACGTTGCAGCAGCATCGGCGAGTGCGCCAGCCCAGCCATCGTAAGTTTCAGCGGAACGGACAACAACGTTGGTTGCTGTGACCTGTGCTGCGACTACGGCCTGGTACTTTGCGCGGAGTTCCGAAGCGAGCTTGTTTCCAAGCGCGATTGCCTGTCCACGGAGAACCGAGTCAAGGTAGGGAACGGTCGAACGGTCGATTGCCTGACGGCTGAGTTCGGCGTAGTTACCAATGGTCTTGATTGCTTCGGTGTCGGTGTCAACAACCAACTCGTAGTATCCGAGGTTGTCACCTTCAGCAGCCTGGACTGCAGTACCGTCGGTCTGACCAGTTACACGAGCGAACGTGATGGTCATTCCCTCAGCCGGGGTTACGCCACGACCGAAAACAGCACCGAGAGGGTTTGCACCCTCAACGAGGCGGATGAGGTTGACATCGACGGGAGTGACGATGGATTCCGAGGTGGTTGCACCCGAGTAAACGCGGATAGCAGTTTCGTCACCCGATGCGATCGCCTTGACGAATGCACCAGCCGAACGGTATTCGGGCGAAGCAGGTGCTTCGACCTTGTTGATGCCAGCAACTTCGCG
>JAUKPQ010015530.1:0-13295 GCA_032273045.1 Chloridella minuta
AGTGTATTCCGGTTCCCAACCAAACTCTTTTCTTGCTTTAGTAGAATCACCTTTAAGATATTTTAATTCTTCAGGTCTCATAAATTCTTGGTCTTGGACAACATATTGTGTATAATCAAGACCTAATTTAGTAAAAACATACTCAATCATTTCTCTAACTGAATGAGTTTTCATAGTTGATACGATGTAATCATCCGGAGTATTGTGATTTAATAATAGGTGCATGGCTTTAACATAATCTTTAGAATGACCCCAATCTCTATATGAATCCATATTACCAACAACTAATTTATTTTTCAATCCGTGTTTTATTTCCACGGCGGTTTTAACAACTTTATTAGTTACAAAATTAGAACCTCTTCTAGGTGATTCGTGATTGAATAATATACCATTTACCGCGTGCAATCCATAAGCTCTTCTGTAATTCCTACCTAACGAATATGCTGATAATTTAGAACACCCGTATGGTGATACCGGTGTCATCGGAGTTGTTTCTCTTTGAAACCCATCTTCGTCAACTGAGTTTCCAAACATTTCAGATGAAGACGCTTGATAAAATTTTGCATTTGGGCAACTTCTTCTGTATGACTCTAAGATATTTAAAACACCGTTTGAGTTTGTTTGTAATGTAAATTCAGGGACATCAAAACTAATTCTAACGTGACTTTGTGCTGCTAAGTTATATATTTCGTCAGGTTGTATTTTATCTAATAATTTTTGTAAACCTGTTTGGTCTAATACATCCCCATAATAAACGTGTATTTTGTCTCTAATTGATTCTATTCTACTTTGTTGATGTTCCGGTACTGAATTTCTTCTTACTATTCCGTGAACTTCATAACCTAGTGATAATAAATGTTCTGATAAATACGAACCATCTTGTCCGTTTATTCCTGTAATAAATGCTTTTTTCATATTATTTTTTAAAAATTTTCATTTTAGTTAAATCGGGCCAATCAGTAACCACCCATTGTCTTGGTGGTGTATTTATCGCGTCCTGTAATTTATTTAACCCTAATTGGGCTGTTTCAGGTGTCATATAATAATGGAATCCGAGAGTATCAATATCTTGGTCTCTCCAAGGCATGTTAGGTAATCTACCATCATAAGACATTTTCTTTAATGAAATATAATCAATTTCGTTATCAAGTAAAATAATTCCCCCTCTACCTAATGAAAGATGTTTTTGATATTGAAAGCTAACACACATAAATGTATTGGGAATATAACTATTTTTTTTCCACAATACCGCGGCATCAATAATTCTTTTGTCACCATAATTAAGAGTATAATAGTTTTCCCAATCTTCATCTCTCCATTCTAGTTCTATACCTATTTTTTCAGCTAAAAATGGTACAGACAAATATGTTCTTTTAGGTACATTAATTTTGGTTTCGTTAGTATATCTTAAACATAGTTCTATACCGTGTGTGCAACTATCAACGGCGATTGAGTACGGTGAACCAAAAAAATTTGAAATTTGTTTTTCAAAATCTGAAATAGTGTTAAAACTCATATCCTAACTTTTTTGCGTAATTAATTATAGTTTCTTTTTCTCTAATTTTAATAGGTTTAGCCGGTGACCCAACATAAATTGTCCAAGGTTCTGTGTTTTTAGTTAATAATGAATTAGCCCCTAATATTGAACCCTCGGCTAACGTCACACCTGGCATAATTGAGCAATTTACCCCACATCCCGCAAATTTTTCAAATTTAACGGTGGTGTAATTAATTACTCTAAATTCTTTCGGTATTGTTGCACCAACCAACCCAATTCCGGTATAATTTTCACTTCCACAAACTATTTTTGTTCCCGAGGCAACAAATGAAAAATCTTCTAATATTAATTTAGAATGTTCACCGCCAATGACAACGACATAAGAAGAGATATGGATGTAATCACCCATAATTAATTCTGTTGATATTGTAACACCATTATCAATTGCGTTATGTGACCCAATTTGACATAAATGAGGTCTTTTTATTAAACTATCTTCACTGATGAAAACATCTTCACCAATACTTTTAAATTTATTCATATTTGTTATTAAATTATATTTTAGTCCAAGATTCCCAAACAAATGGGTAATCAAATTTAAGTTTGAAACCATTAGTTATTAAACCATTTCTAATTTTTTCTCTTCTTTCTCTGTCATTATCAACGCCTAAATGATATTGTACTTGAATATTTTTAAATTTAGTTATGATTCCACTATTAATCATATATTCCATTAAAGAATATTCATCACCTTCAATATTAATTTGTATTAAATCAACATTATCAACATTATTATCTGATAAAATTTTGTTAATCGGTAATGTGTTTATTTTAGTTATAGGACCTTCTTTAAAATTTGTGGAAGAACCGTCTGAGGATAAATATAAATTCTTTAACTCTTCATTATTATTTGTGGAAACACCACAATTTAATATAATAACATTAGGATTATTTTTAAATTTTAAAACTAAATGATTATAATATTCAACAACGGGTTCAACTAATATTATTTTAGGTGTTAATGGAAATATTTTTTGTAAAAGTAACTCGACCCATATTCCGTAATAACCCCCTAAATCGATAATTGTGGAGTTTTGATTTAACTCATAGTTAAAAATGTGCGTTTTATCACCTTCGTCTAATTTCCATTGATTCAAACTTTTTTCATCGTATTTCATTTATATAAGTTTTTTATCAAATTCTTGTCCTTCATAAGGTCCTGTTTTATATTCGTATACTAATGTATTTTCTTCTAATATTTCGTAATTATGACCACCTTCTAATGTAAATGACGCATCACCAAAATATAATGTTTCAGTAGTTAAAATTGAATCATCAATATCATAAAAAATACATTTAACACTACCTTGTAGGACTACCCAACTTTCTTGAGTAATAACATCTCTATTTCTTTCTTTCCAAATATGTTTATGTGGTTTAAATGTTGTTCCCTTAGTTAAGTTTAATCTTGAACATTGGAGGAAGTTTTCCTCAGAAACTATATCTTCTCTACCCGGATTCATCTCATTTTTTCTAACTATAATGTGTAATAGTTTAGTTTTATCTATTTTAGAATATATTTTTTTCATATTTTTTTCATATTTTATATCTTAATCCAATTATCCGGTACAATATCTGAAGAGTTTATATGTGCGGATGCTGGTCCAAACCATTTGTTAGGGGCTATAACTTTTTTATTTTTATTTTCATTTAGATATGCTCCCCACCATCCAAAAGTACTATTACAAATTATATTATGTTCACACATACTCATCGCATATAAATCTAAATAATTTTTACCTAAAGTTATGAATTGTTTATTTGGTAGAAAATCAAACCAATCTTTAATATCATCTAATCCATCACTAAAAATTAAATAATCCCTATCAACCCCTAATAAATTAACTGAAGATATATAATAGTCAATAGGTTGTTGAGGGTGATAATCCGGTAAATTTAAATAATCTCCTCTTCTAATATGAATTGAGGTAGAGTTTTTAATTTTTGGTAAAACACTTAAAATATGCTCTTTAATTTCTTTAGTTGGTTTAAATAAATTTAAAATAAATTCTTTATTATTTATAAAATATTTTTCACTTTGAAAATATCCTGATAGTAATAAATTTTCACCTTTATTGTATGATATTGGTGAATAATTAAATGACGGTTCATTATGAACTCTATATTCTAAAGGTAGGTTATCAATAAATTTAATATTTCGTAAAATATTATCGTAAAAAATTTGATAATCATTATGTCCTTCACATACAATATCTTTATCTATTTGTCTAATAAATTCATTTGAGAATACATACTCAACATTATTATCTAAAGCTAAACTAATTGCTGCGGATAGTTTAAACATAACATTACATAGTCCTCCCTGATGATTTGTAGTTATAAAATTCATATTTTGGTGTTATATAAGTTTATTAAAGTTTCACATCTTTTTTCATATGTGTGTTGTTTTGATAACTCTAATCCGGATTTACCTATTGATTCTCTTAAATTATCGTTAGATAATAATTGATTTATTTTTAAAATCATTTCATTATTATCTTTATACATCATAACATTCACACCATCAATAAATCCTAATTCCTCGTATTGATAATTGTAATTAGTAACTAATGGTATTCCGCACCCAATTGTTTCAAAACTTCGATAATTAATATCGTTAGATATATTACGGTTCCAGTGGATTTTATATGAGTTAATTGCGTTAACCATCGAATCTCCAATTACAAAATTGTCATAAATAAAGTTATAGTTACTTGATAATAAATTCATATATTCATTCCGATTAAGTAGACTTCCGCAAAATCCTACATCACATTTTTTACTAATATTTTTAGGGGAAATTAAAGTATCGTCAAATGAGTTTGGAAACCAAACCTTATAATCTTCATTTACATAATCTTTTGTTGAATGTAATAAAAGATTATAATTTCCTTTAATATATTCGGTATTATACGATGTTTCACCTTTTACGTGAGCATCGATACACCACAGAAATTTCATTGTGTTAACATTAGATAAATTAGGCACCCAACCACTATAGTCATAATTTTCTAAATTAATTATTAAATTAAAACCATCAAAATCAATTATATCATTATAGTTGTCGTGACCTAAACCCCAAACAGTGACATTATGTCCAAGTTTTTCAAAACCTCGTTGTAAACAGAAACATTCTCTAAAATGTCTATTTTCATTATGTCTACCGTTCTCTTGTATTAAAAGTATTTTCATATATTTTTTTTAGCCACAGATGTCCATCCCATTACACCCCAATTTTTAGTTATTGAATACCCTTTATTTTCTAAAAAAGAATAAATATCATTTTGAGTTAAATGTAAATTTTCAAAATAAATTTCCCTAATTTTAAATGTATCAAAATCAATACTTTTTATTATTAAATCGTCAATTCCTTCTGTGTCAATAAATAATATATCAATATCTACTAAATTATATTTTTTAAATAAGTTATTAATTGATAAACATTTCACATTTAGTTCTTTCACACCTTCTATAGAATATCCGTGTTTTAAGATGTGGTTAACATTAGTTGATGAAACTTCATATAACGGACCATCATTTTCATGATAATAAAATAACATTTCTTCCTTTTCATCTAATGAAATTGCAATGTTTTCTAAATTTAAATTATCGACCCATTGATAACATTTTTTTATTTTATCGTTGTGTATACTCATTGGTTCAACCAAAACTAATAAATCCGGTTGATTAGTACCTATAAGTTCAGTTAAATCATCGTTTGCTGCACAAACACCTAATTGAATTATTTTCATATAATTATATTTTTATTATTTTTTATCTTGATACACTAGTGTTTAATCTATAAGTATATAATCTTTCAGGTAATTGGTGAAATTTATAACCATTATGGACGGCTCGTTTCCATAAATCCCAATCTTCCATACCTCTAACATCTTGATATCCACCTAAATTAATTATTGATTGTTTTTTAATTAACATTGACCCGTGAGTTAAAATATTCTCAGTAAAAATTTTATTTGAAATTTCTAAATGAGTTATATTGTGATTATTATCAAAACAGCTTGGAAATAAACTATCATCATCAGTATTGTTAATATTCCAACAATGTGTACCTAAAAAATCAACATCATTATTTTTAATGTATTTAATTTGTTGTTCAAGTTTGGTTGGTAAGTACAAATCATCCGCATCTAAAAATCCTACCCATTCAGTGTCAACGTATTGTAAACCAAAATTTTTGGCATAAGACAATCCTTCTTTTTTATCTTTTATTAATATCGTTAAATCCAAATCATAGTTTGAAGAATTAATCATTTCTTTAGTTTTACCCCAACATTCGTCTAAAACAATAATAGTTTTAAAACTTTTATAAGTTTGATTTACCAACGAGAGTATTGATTTATTTAATAACATATCGTGAAAATCGTTTGTGCTATGAACGCAAATTAAAATTGTTAGGGTCATATTGTTTTTTAATAAATTTTTAAATAATATTCCGGATGTCTATTTTCGTTTTCATCAAAAACGTCACCAATAAATTCTTTGTTTATTCTTTCAGATGGAAATTTTTTAGAATTACTATTGTAATTTAAGTATGAGTCGTGTACAAAACTATGATTAACAACTAAAGGATATATTTTTTCTCTTAAAAAATTTTGGTCTACTTGCCAAAAATCACCTTTAACATAATCATCAATAATGGTTTTAATATTTTTTATTAAACCATTTCTAACACCCCACATACCACCTAAAATTTCTGTTGCGTGATATGGGTGGTCTCTCATTATATGAAAATCTTTATCTGAATTTAACCATTCATCCACAGCTAATTTTTCTCTATTTGATAAACGACTATCGGTATCTCGGGATAACATAACATCCGAATCATCACACGCGTAAAATCTCCAAAACATACCCGACCAATCACCATCAACATCCATCATAATGACTTCGGTGTGAGGTAATGATTTTAATGTTTCAATAATATTAGTTGGTACTGAAAGTCCACAATAAAATCTTGATATCCACCCCGGAAAAATAACTGGTGTTAATTCTGCATTCCGGATTGCACCAATTGTGTATTTTGGATTATTTCCCCATAATGAAAAACTAATTACTTTTTTCATATATAAAAACTGTTTTCTTTTCTGTTCATAAAGAGAGTTCTATCGTGACTCTCATTTTTTGAGTTTATTTGATGAATATCATCTCTACGACCATATCCCCAATCAGGATGTTCGTGTTCAATAATAACTTCGTCAAAATAAGTTTGTTTTCCAAGTAGATTACCTACCATCATAAATTCGTTGTCAGACCAAACGGATTTATATTCGGGATAATAAATGTACCCAAATCTATCATAGTATTTTTTACCAAGAATACATAACGTATTTAATTTATTTCCTTGGTGTCCATCATTAAACCATAAAATACCATCAGTATCGGGATAAAATTCTTTCATTTTATTACGAATGATATTATCATATCCTTTAACTTTTGGGGTCATGTCGTCTGATGCCAATAGAACAATATCCCAATCACCAACCATTTCAATATCTCTATTAATAGCATGTATTTTAGAAGTACTATTACCATAAATTACTTTAACATTTTTAAAGGTGTTAAATATTTCCTCAACTTCAGAGGGTTTCATATCATCATCATCATTATCTAATGTGACTAAAAAATGTATATTATCTAAGTCTTCACATAAATTTTGATATTGTTTAAATACTTTAAAAAATTTTTGTTTGCGCCCTCTTGTTGGGAATTTAATTAGTAGTTTCATTATAAATTAATTTTGTATCCTTGAGGATTAGTTCCTGGTTTAAAGAATTTTAATCTGTTATTATAAGATTCGCTCATCTGTTGTAACTTATTTGTTATTGCATCAATTTCAATAACATGTAAAGTATAACCTTCATTTAATAAATCAATACACAATTGGAATTGTTGTGATTCTTCTAATATGTCAGTACCTTTTTTATAGGTGATATAATCCATAACAAATGGTACCGTTTTATCGGGATTTTTTTGTATATAATAATCTTTAATAAAATTAGCATGTTCTTTATTAAAGTTATCTACCGTTAAAGGTAAGTTTAATTCCATTCCAAGATTTTTTGCAAAGTGGCCTAATGCTCTGTTGTCTCTTGGTAAACAAGGACCACCAAAACCAAAACCATATTTCAAGTATTTTTTACCAACCCTTGAATCACCCCCAATTGCACTTAATACCATATCAATTTCATTCTGAACACCAGCCTTAATCATAATATCTCCCATCATGTTTGCGTAACTAATTTTTGTTGTTAAGAAACAATTAATACCTATGTTGGTTATCTCAGCAGCTTTTGGTGACATAACATAAGCATTAACTGGCGTGGTTTGAATTTTATTGTAAATTCCAATTAAATCATTTGCCAATTCAGTATATTCAGTACCTATTAAAACAATGTCTGATTGTTCAAGACCTTTTACGATTTCACCTTGCGCAATAAATTCAGGGTTGTATGCAACTTGAATATTGAACATGTTTAATCTTTGTTGAATTTGTTCTGTATCTCCAGGATTGGTTGTACATCCAACAATAACTTTTTTATTGTATAAAGGTATATCTAAACTACTCGCACTATAAAAGTCAGATACAACTTCAAAAACTTTTGATGTGTCGTAATTACCATCTAATGTTGATGGTGTTGCAACAAAAATGAAAATAATATCAGAGTTTTCAATAACTTCAATATTATTTGTCGTGGCACTAAATTTGGTTGTATCCAATAACATTGATTGGACTAATGGTTCATTTGTTGCACAAATTTTTTGATTAAGATTGAAGACATAGTCTTCTCTAACATCGGATGCAATTACGTCATACCCGTTTTTTTCACATAATAGTGCAAATGTTAAACCAAGTCTACCAGCACCAATAACACCTATTTTCATATAATTTTATTTTTCTTTAAATCAAAAATTGGAATTGAAACCATTTTATGTTTATTCTTATCATTAAAGTTTTGATATATTCCTAATATATTAGATTCTTTAACAGTGTAAATCCCTTTGTCTACACCATATTCCATTGCCCATTCTAATTCTTCGTATGTTGCCCCGATTTGAGTTTCATCTACTCTATTATCATCCCATAACCCATCAGTTGGTTCTGCATCTATGATTTCTTGGGGGATTCCCAAATGACGACCAAGTTCTCTAACTTCGGTTTTATATAAATCAGCAATTGGTGAAATATCAACCCCACCATCACCATACTTTGTAAAAAATCCAACACCAAAATCCTCAACTTTATTTCCTGTCCCAACAACAATACCTCCACTACTCGCAGCAATTTGGTATAGTGTTATCATACGTAATCTTGATTTACTATTTGCAAACCCTAAATCAGATGAAAAATTTTGTGACATTAATTTATTAAAGGAATTATAAATCAAACTCAAATCAATTTCATTAGTTTTTACGTTAGATTTACGATTCAAAAAATTTAATTGTTTATTTGATAATTCGGTATTATTAATATTTGAATTAATTGGCATACCAACCGCAATTGTCTCAATACCTGTCAAAGCACATAGTGTTGAAACAACCGCAGAATCAATACCTCCCGAAACACCAATAACCAAACGACTAATGTTATTTTCATTAACGTAATTTGTTATCCAAGATTGGATTTTTATTGATAGGTTTTCATAGTCGATTATTCTATTCATTCTAAAATTTTTATATATTCATCTTTTATTTGTTGTGCAACATTCATTGCGTAATATTTCTCAATATCTGTAGGGGGTTCATGTTTTTCTTTTGATAAGATAAACCCACCAGAATCTACTTTGTAAATCCAACTTGATTTACCACACATCCAACTTTCAATTGTTGTTCTACCTAATTGAATTCCTGCTGTCTCATAAGATTTTGAAATAAACTCTTCAACTTTCCAAGTTGACGGGAAATGTTTAACATGGTCTTCAAGTAAAATATTCTCCAAATAGTTTCCATTGTTTTCTCCAACCAACCAAAGTTCTTTACCAATTTCTCTGGTGTATTCGATTAAATCTAAAATTGATTCTTTTCTCAAATAATCTATGGTACCAACAAATAAAACATAATTTTCTTCAGAAACCTCTTTGGATTTGAATTTTTCATTATCTATTGGATTATAGATTACCTCAATCATTTCTTCAGGGATTTCAAAGTTATTAATCATGTGTTCTTTGATTTCAGGACGAATTGCAATGTATTTTTTAATTGTGTCGTCTTTAACTGGGTCTTCCAATGAAATTACCTCAGAATGAACTGCACATATTTTTGGTAATTCAGGATACATGTTAAGAATTCTTTCAGCAACAGGTTTGTGTTGAAAGTGTACGATGTCGTAATCAACTTCGGAAACTCGATATAACATATTTGCGACGGAAGGTTTAAAACCTTCAGGTGTATTCATCCCCCATTGACCATCACCAAGTTTAAATCCTGGAGCGTTTTCAAATGAAACACATTTAATTCCAAGTTTTTTTGCCATATCAGTTACGGGACCACCAATTTGAGAAAGGACCGTAACACTACAATTTAACTTAATTAAACTTTTTGCTAATTCAAAAACATATAATTCTGAACCTGTAAAGTTTCTAAATGAAATACACGACAATAAAACTTTCAATCTTTTATTTGGGTCAAAAGGAATTTTAGATGGTAAATTCTCACCATATTTTGTTAAAAAGAATTCTCTATTATCTTCCCATTGTTGGTTTGTTTGACCAATAGATTTGTGAGTAATTCTGATATTGGTGATAACACCAACTTTAACATTTTCTAAATAATTTCTATAACAAAATGCAATGTCATAAAAGTGGAAACCTTTAAATTCTTCATCAAATGTGTGTTTGATTCTTGATTTACTCAATGCAATAAAAACACCATCAACAATTACCGTTTCTTTAATTGATTTGCCAAAATCATCAGAATATTTTGATGTCCATTTTTTACCTTCACTTTCATGATTAACAATACCTATCATTGTGTTTCGTGAATCCCACCATCTACCTGTTTCAGGCATTTTAGTAGTACCCGCAACACCTAAAATTCCATATTCACTTTTTTCAAAATGGGTTCTAATTTTGTGGAACCAACTTGATGTATCAAAATAAATGTCATCGTGACAAAGAACAACTATGTCGGTTTTTGATTCATTAAGAATTTCATTATAAACTTCTGATAATGATTTTTCTCCGTTATTAATCTTTTCAATAACGTCTATTTTTTTAAACCCTGAACTTTTCTTTAAGTACTCGATAAATTTGGGGTTATGTTCTCTTGTTGAATATCCTACTGTAATCATTTTTTAATTTTTAAATTCCTGTACTACCAAAACCGTTATTACCTCTATCTTTTTCATTAAGAGTATCGACTCGCTCAAATCTTACATATTTTCCGTTTATTACGGGACATAAAACCGCTTGACCTACTTTCATACCTTTTGGTATCATTACAGTATAGTTATTTGTGTTAAAAACAATTACTTGTATTTCACCTGTATATCCTTGGTCAACAGTTCCTGGTGTGTTAAGAACGGTTAATCCTTGTTTAATTGCCAACCCACTTTTAGGTCTAACTTGAATTTCATACCCTTCTTCAAAAGAAACTTTAATACCTGTTGGGACTAAAATTCTACCGAATGGACCAACTGATAAATCTTCAGTTGAATGTAAATCAAATCCTGAATCTGACTCATATGCGTATTTTGGGAACACAGCATCTTTATGAACTAACTCAACTTCAATTGTTCTAGTTTTTGCACTTCTATAAATCTCCTCTTCTAATTCATCAAACCCAATACCTAAAAGGTCTTGAAGTTCTTTTTGATATTCTTCATCAGGTTCAATACCTGCTTCAGATTTAAGTTTTTCAAATTGTTTTAAAATTTCGTCGTACGCTTTTGGGTCAAACCCAACATCATTTAAATTGTCCATTATTTTAATTCTATTAGTTTTTTAATTACATCGATTAAAACGGAAACATCTTTCTCACAGTATTTTACAATACCTTCAATATCTTTCTTAACCCAAAATGCTTCGTGTACTTTATTACCAGTTACTTCCATTGTTTTAGATGATTCAACACCTAAACAAACACACATAAGTTCAAGAGATGCAATGGAACCATATCCACCGTATTGCCAAACTTCTTTTGTATCTAAAGCTTTAATTTCCCATGGTTTAGTGTCATGACCTGGTAAAATCTTAGGTGGCATGATACCATTCATAATCATACGTTTTGCCAACATTGGGATATCAAATCCTTTTACGTTATGACCACATAAGAAGAATCCAAGTTCTCCAACTCTATATAAAAGTTTTTGAACTTCTAATAACATTTTTTTCTCATCAATATCACTAAATGATTGCATCTTAACTTCACCACTTTCAGTGACAAACGCCACACTAACACATGCGATTCTTGCAAATTCAGGTACTAATGCTGAGCGATTAACAAACATTTGACCAACACCATTGGCACCATCTTCAGGAAACCTTTTTTGGAACCAATCAAAATAATGTTCAAATTGAAATGAAAGTGCTTCATTGTGTTTTACTAATGAATCCCAATCAGGTTGAACACCAACTGTTTCGATGTCCAAAAATAAAATTTTAGTTAATGGTATGTTAATCATATTATTTAATTAAAGATTTGTAAAATTCTGCTCTATCTCTTGTTACGTTATTTAAATCATATGTGTCTTTAACCGTTTCATATAATCTTTCACCCATATCTTTTACTAAGTTAGGATTTTCAACCAATTTTTTAATGTATTTTGCCCAATCAGAATGGTTTCTATTTTCATTTACTAACATTGCATTTCCATCAACAAAATTGCCATGGTCCAAACAATGTTTTAAATCAATGGTATATGGACCTAAATCAGATGCAATTAAAGCCTTTTTATAGAATCCTGCTTCAATTACTTTTAACTGAGATTTCATTCGATTAAACATTGTATTTTTGATAGGTGCCAAAGATACGTCAAATTTTGAATAGTTCTTAGCATAAGATGTTACAGGTTGTGTCCAAACTCTCACATATGATTCATCATATTGATTTGGATAAACTTCTTGAGTGTAATTCAACAAATATTTTTTGTAGTCATCAGTTCAACAATATCATTGTGAGTTGCATCAGATACTGTTGCCCCATACTTATCCGCCAAGCTATCAATGTCTTGGTTTGAGTATTTGTACTCAAAGCCTAAGTATATATCTCTGCCATTAAGCTTTTTATTCGACTCATATGTATTATAAAAACCTAATAATGCTGCTCCTATAGCTGTTCCACCATCATTACTAATAGGTTCTACATAAAGCTCTATGCCTTCTTCGTTCAATTTATTTAATAAAAAGTAGTTTGCAACGCAGTTAAGAGCATAGCCGCCTGAAAAAACTACTTTCTTTTTCCCACTCATTAAATTCTTCCTCATCCATTTCTGTTTCGGTAACTCCGTGTTTGATAGAAGGGTATTTGAATTTAGGCCCTTTTCCTGTTATACCTTTACCACCTGATTTTTTATCATCATTAAAACCTTTTTGGTTAACTGACATTTTAGAAAAACCATTACCTGGTTTACCAAACCCAATCCCAATTGCTTTAAATGATTCTAAAACAGACTCCAACTCATCTTTATCAACTTCATAAATAGTTTCATCCATATCTTCCATATCTTCCATATCTCTATGTCTTCTTGGCATTCTTGGCTCATCCATATCATCCATAT
>JAUKPQ010015541.1:0-13290 GCA_032273045.1 Chloridella minuta
CTGCTGAATCAAGAACTTGAAAAATGTTTAAATTCGGCTAAATATCTACAACTAAGAGGATTTGCCAAATGAAATTAACCGAACTGGCCACACCAAAAAAGAGCCGCCAAGTAGCCCAAGTATTTGAAAGTTACTTTGGTACCAAGATGCCTGTGAACAAGCTCACAGTGCGCGAAGCACAGACCATGCTCAAGCGTGTGCGTGGTGTAATTGCTGAACATCAGCGCAGTACCACTCGTCATACCAGTGAGCGTAACCCTGCTTACTTGAAACTTGTGATGATGGAACAAGCATTGACCAGTCGCATCCGTGAAGAGCAAGTTCCAATTCCTTCTACTTCATCTAGCACCAACCCCAGCACCAGTACTGCCACTACCCCTCCACCTTCGGGCAGTCAGAACACCGTGGATATCAAAGATCCCAAAATGGCTCAGGCGTTGAAGAAAAGTGCAGCAGGACAAACTCTTACTCCAGACGAACAAAAAATGGTAGCCAGTCAGGCAATGATGGCCGCTGAAAGCCGTTTGCGTAGAGCATACCGTTACTTGAAAGAATCTGAAGTTCAACAAGCACAAGTTGTGTTGGCTGCGCAAGACATGGTAGACAAAATGCAATCAATGTTGGAAGACACCACAGAGATGCAATTCAAAGAACTGCCTGCCTTGGTTGACAGTATTCGCAATCAAATTGGCATGGAACAAGCCACGCAATTTAACAGTGACGTCACTAGTGCATTGCAAGGACTTGTACAAAATCTACAAGGCGCCAAGCAACAACTGGAAACAGCATTGGGTGTTGTCACAGGACAACCAGCCGCATTAGACACCAGCATGGCTGCCAGCGGCATGCCAGGTGCAATGCCTCCTCCAGTGCCTGGTGCTGATTTAGGTGCTGACGAAATGGCAGGCGTGGCAGCAGGAGAAGTTGACGGTGGCGTACCACCAGTGGATGCTGATCTTGAAACAGGTGCACCTGCTCCTAAAGCAGCGTTGGGCCGAGCACGTAGATAATGAGAATCGACGAAGTCGAAAACCGCAACCCACTAGATCCAGCCAAACTGCAAGGTCTAGTGGATTTTCTTTCTGGACGTGCTGATGATGAAAATGCACAAAAACAAATCAGCACCGACGCATTCATATCGGCCGCTCGTAGTTTAGGCTTTCCTGTTACTGACCAAAATATTGTAAGTGTAGTAAGTCAACCGCCGTTGGATAGTGTACTACAACCCATGGATCCAAAAGATCCGTCAATAATCAAATTCAAAGGCGCTGGCGAAGAAGTTTCTACCAAAATGCCTGTGAACAAAGCACAAGACATTGTGGCCGCCTCGGCCAAATCCGCGATGCAACGCGGAATGAACAAGTAACCATTCTGGTTGACATTCATTAGTAAATACGCTATAATCAGCGAGGAAATATCACATGGCTTATTCAGAAAAAGTAATTGATCATTATGAAAATCCACGCAATGTGGGCAAGTTTGAAATTGACGACACTGTTGGCACAGGCATGGTAGGAGCACCAGCCTGTGGCGATGTGATGAAATTGCAAATCAAAGTCGAAGATGGAATTATTGTAGATGCCAGGTTCAAAACATACGGATGCGGAAGTGCGATTGCCTCATCCTCTCTTGTTACCGAGTGGGTTAAAGGACGAACGCTTGACCAAGCCGCAGCTCTTAAAAATTCAGAGATTGCTCAAGAACTCGCATTGCCACCAGTCAAGATTCATTGTTCTATTCTTGCTGAAGATGCTATACGAGCAGCCGTAGAAGACTACCGCAAAAAACACTAACACAATATGCCGCGTAGCCCAAGAAGTTTTTTTTCACAAAAAAAAACTAAGATATTATTTTATCACAGCGGAATGCAACATTTTATCAAAGTAAATGTTTTGGTGTTCAAAACATTTATTGATACATTGTATCCAGATTTAGCAGAAAAATTAGAATGGTTGTTGCCTATACAAGATGCAATGACTGACGAAGAGTTGATACAACATGTTAAAAAAAACAATGTTGATATTTTATGCACCAGTCATTATCTTTGGAATCATAATTTTTTAACTGGTCAATTATCCAGGGTCAAATCTAGATTGGAAATTCAAGCGGTAATTGCAGGTGGTCCCAGTGTTGATATCAACAATAACCAAGACTTCTTTGACCAACATCCCTACATTGACTATGCTGTGTACGGACCAGGTGAGCAGGCATTTGCAGACATTGTCAGTCATTTGGTATTGTCCACTCCTATGATTGCATTTAACACATCTAACTGCGGTTGGAAAAATAATCAAACTGGGAAAACTACGATAGCCAATTACAAGTTTGTAAAAATGTTAGAAACCAGCCCTTTTATACACAACGCAGAACTGTTTGGACGCATGGTAGATAATGCCAAGAAAAAAACTACAGCAAAATGGATTGCTTACACTCTCACAAGAGGTTGCCCATATGCATGTACTTTTTGTGATTGGAACAGTGGTCTAGGAAACAAAGTGTCTCGACGCAAAAACACCTATCAACAAGAAATTGATTTGTTCCAAAAATTAGGTATCAAGAACATTTATTTGTCTGATGCCAACGTTGGACAATATGATGAAGATGTTGACATGGTTGAATATTTTGCTCAAAAGAATTTGAAAGAAAATGCAGATTTTCGGGTATCAGGAAATTACAGTAAGTTAAAAAAAGAAAACAATTTAAAAATGTTCAACATCATGGCCGAAAGTGGTCTTGTTCAAAAGACTTTGAATTTTTCAGTGCAAGATATCAACAAGCAAGTGTTGGATAATATTGATCGTCCTGATGTGGGATGGGAAGTACACATGGCCATGGCTGATGAATTAGTGACCAAGCATCCCCATTTGATTGTTAAAACTCAGTTAATTGTCGGACTGCCGGGGCAAACGGTTGATTCATGGCGTTATACCATGCAACAAATTGTTGCAAAAAATATGTTACCAGTTTGGTTCGTGAATGAGCCATTGCCGGCAAGTCCGGCTATGTATGATCCAGCATATCAACAAAAATGGAATTTTGAATACGACAAGGTTGTACGCAAAGATCTTCAACAAAATGATTATGTAAATATAATTCCTAAAAAATGTATTTCATTCAGTCAACGTGATCTAGCAGAAATGTTTATATTGTCTGGAATTTGCGAAGCAGTTAGTATGATAAATTTAGCCATGATACAATATTTTAAATTGCGGATAGATACTGAACTACTGATTGATAATTTATTGTCTGACGAGGGGTATTATATTTTATGTGATAACCTTTACAGCAATTGGGCAAACGAAAAAAATTTTTACCTTACTCAAGATTTTGAAGGAAATGCTGCTATAAACTACTCTTGTGAGTACGGGTTTCTCAGCGTAGAATTAATCTGTAATAACAAATTCATCTTACAAGTTCAAAAGTTATTGCCAGACGTTCAAAAAGAACAGTTATCTTATTTGAGCAAAGAAAAAGTATTATTTCATTATGTTCTAGATCTGTTTGATGAATTGGCCTAGTGATATGAAAAAGTTAAAAATATTGCTTTATCATGCTGGCGGAACAAAATCTTGGTTGTATCCGGCTGTATTGCATTTAAAAACTTATATTGATATAACCTATCCAGATGTTGCCGAACAACTGGAATGGCTGGTACCTATTCAACAAACAATGACCAATGATGAATTGTTGGCATACGTTAAACAACATCAACCAGACGTCCTGTGCACCAGTCATTACATATGGAATCATGAATATCTGATCAACCAACTAGTGCAAATTAGATCGCAGTTGCCCGCGCATGTCAAAGTCATTGCTGGAGGTCCTAGTATCAACGTCAATCTTGACCCTGACTTTTTTGTCAAACATCCATATATTGACTATGCTGTGTACGGAGCAGGGGAACATGCATTTGCAGACATTGTTAAAAGTTTAGTAACTGAGACCACATTGATTGCGTTCAATACATCCAATTGTGGCTGGATAAATCACAACACTGGTTTGCCCATTGTAGCAGAGTACAAATTTGTAAAAATGATCAGTACCAGTCCTTTTACTCACAATCGAAAACTGTTTTCTGAAATGACTCAAACAATCCTGGAACGTAACGGAACATTGTACTTGCCGTATACGCTGACCAGAGGTTGCCCATATGCATGTACATTCTGTGATTGGAACAGCGGATTAGGAAACAAAATATCTCGACGCAAAAACACCTATCAACAAGAAATTGATCTATTTCATGAATTAGGAATCAAACAAATTTACTTGTCTGATGCCAACGTTGGGCAGTACGACGAAGATGTTGATATGATTGAGTACTTTGCACAAAAAAATCTGCAACACAATGCTGGATTTAAAATCAGCGGCAATTACAGCAAACTGCGAAAAGATGTCAATTTGAAAATTTTTAACATCATGGCTGAAAGTGGGTTGGTACAAAAAACTTTGAACTTTTCCATACAAGATACCAACGAAGAAATATTAAAAAACATTGATCGCCCAGATGTTGGCTGGGAAACACATGCTGCCATGGCAGACGAATTGACCACACGACACCCACAATTAATTGTCAAGGCACAATTGATTTACGGATTACCTGGACAAACACCAAGTACATGGCGAGAAACACTACGCCAAGTTACTCAAAAAAACATATTACCTATTGTGTTTTTAAATGAACCGTTGCCCGCCAGTCCAGCAGTGTACGATCCTGAGTACCAACGCAAATTTCAATTTGAATACATCAAATCTACAAGAATTAATCCAAATTTTGATTTTTATGTTAGTGACATTCCTAAAAAATGTATTTCGTTTGATCAGCAAGACCTAGCAAAAATGACAGTGTTGTCAGGCATGTACAATGCCCTTAGTGTGATAAAATTCATAATGATACAACACACTGGAATATACATAGACATTGAACCAATAATGGATAATTTATTAAACAGCGATGGGTATCATATACTGTGGAACAATCTTTATACCAATTGGACAACAGAGCAAAAATTTTATTTTACTCAAGATTTTTTAGGAAACCCCACAATAAGATCGTGTGAGCCTATGTCTTTCGGAGGATGGTTGACCATCAATAACAGTTTTATTTTATATGTTTTAAAATTGTTACCAAAGGAATCTGCAAAAAAACTTTTTCAATTAACTGTAAAAGACAATTTTAAACAAGTTGCCAATGAATTATGCAATGAAATTGATTAGTAAATATTAACATGATCACTATAACCGAAACTGCTAGAAATAAAATACAAAAATTGGTTCAAACCAAAGGCTATGCTGGCATAAGGTTGGGTGTTAAAACTACAGGTTGCTCAGGGCTTGCTTATGTGTTAGAATACGTTAAACAGTATGAGCCCGATGATAGCACTATAAATTATGCTCAAGATGATTTTTGTGTGATAGTTGACAAAAAACATGATGTGTACTTGACCGGAACTCAAGTAGACTATGTACGCCAAGGCCTCAATGAAGGTTTTGAATTTACCAACCCCAATGAACGCGACCGTTGCGGTTGCGGAGAAAGTTTCAGAGTTTAATTTGTTAAATCCCCGATTTGATTACCAACCTGTGCCGCGAGTTAACATTGAAGGCAAGCGGTATTATGCCACACCAGATGGCAACAAGTTGCCCAGTGTCACAACCATACTTGACAAAACCAAGAGCGAGGAAAGTAAAAAAGCCTTGCAGAATTGGCGCAACAGTATTGGTGCAGAAAAAGCACAAGCCATTACAACAGAAGCTGCCAATCGTGGCACCCGCATGCACACTTATCTTGAACAGTATGTTCGAGATGGTGCCATCAAAGAACGCGGAACAAATCCGTTCTCCTGGGCCAGTCATGCCATGGCGCAAAAAGTTGTGGAACACGGCTTGAAAAATGTCAGCGAATTCTGGGGCATTGAAGTTCCGCTATATTTTCCCCGAGTATATGCAGGCACTACAGATGGCGCTGGCATACACTTGAACGAAGAAGCCATCCTGGACTACAAGCAAACCAACAAGCCCAAAAAGCGTGAATGGATTGATGATTACTTTGTGCAATTATGTGCTTACGCAGAAGCGCACAACGAACTGCATGGCACACGAATCCGAAAAGGCGTAGTTTTGATGTGTGTAAAACCCGCACTAGACGAACAAATGAACATGATCTCTCAACCCGAGTATCAGGAATTTGTACTGGAAGGTCAAGAATTTGAGAAGTATCGCAACTTGTGGTGGAAAAAGGTGGAACAGTATTACTTGCTAAATATGTGATACCTCAAGGAATCACACTGTGGCAATTATACAAATATCCCGAATTACCGCCCGCAAGGGTCTACAAGAAGACTTACCTCAACCCTTGGCTGGTGCTGAACTGGGTTGGGCTGTAGATGATCGTAGATTGTTCATTGGTAATGGCGCACTAGAAGAAGGTGCCCCTGTAGTTGGCAACACTGAAATCTTAACTGAGTTTTCGGACATCTTGAGTTTTGCTGGACAGTACACTTACAAAGGCGAAGCCGCTGGGTACACTGCACAAACAGGTGCCACACCCAGTAGTCCAATTTCACAAAGCATACAAAGTCGACTGGACAGTTATGCAGTGATCACAGACTTTGGTGCAGTGGGCGACGGCGTAACTGACGACACAGCGGCCATAAATCGTGCATTGTATCAATTGTTCTGTGTGCAAAACAACACAGCCATTCGCCGCAGTTTGTTTTTCCCGGCTGGCAACTACATAGTCACCGACACGATAAAAATTCCCCCTTACGCCAAACTTTATGGCGAGGGTGCTGCCAGCAGTATCATCAACTTTTCAGTACAAAACTGGGCCGCCAACACAGCCTATGCCGAAGCCACTTTGGTATACTATGTGGCTACCAACACATACTATAGAAGCATTGCGCCTGTACCTGCCACAGGCATTGTGATTTCAAATGCTTTGTACTGGACCGCTGAGTCGTTGCCAAGTTATGTGGTACAGACTGCTGACAGTTTGCAACAAACAGGTGTAAACATTGCTACCAATGGTGCTACCCCACCCAAGAACATTGAAGTATCTAGCATGGCCATTGTAACAGACCAAATGAATGATACATTGTTGATCGAAAATGCGCAACAGTGTTCTTTTAGCAGTGTTGATTTTGTTGGACCGTTGACCACTGCTGATCTTACTACATCTGTGGATGGTACACTTGCAATTGACTGGGCCAGCACTACCAGTTTGCCATGCAAACAAGTAAATTTTGATAATTGTAAGTTTTCTGGATTTACATATGGGATGAATACTCAACAACAGATCAATGGAAGTGTTATTAGTAACAGTTACTTTGACACACTGTATCAAGGTGCTATATTAGGCGGAGCCAGTCCCAGCAACGGCGGACCTACTGGTGTAAAATTCATAGGCAATGTGTTTGACAATATCTATGAAGAAGGCATCTTGATCAATGGCGTGAGTTTGAATGCCACAGGTTACAACATATTCTACGATGTGGGAAATCATTTCAGTGGATCATCGAGCCCTGCATCAGCAGTGATCACAATTGATGCTAACAACAACATCAGCGTTGGTGACATGTTCCAGCGCACCACAGCATACAGTGGTACCTATCCTAGAATTAAAATTTTCAATAGTGCCACACAAACTGTACCTGCCAGCATTGGCGTTGACAGTGCCGCCCAAATTCAAATGGGCAGTTTTGTAAGAGAGACCGGTACACAAGCAACTCTGAGTGCTGGCGCTACTGATAGTACATTGTTCACAGTAAGCTCGGCACAGATCAAAGCATTTAGTATGGACTATACTATTACTAGAGAAACATCAGTAAGAACAGGAACTATGACAATAGTCAATGATGCTGACGATTCAGCTGGAGATGGATTGAGTTATACAGATGACTATGTGCAAAATTCAGACACTGATATTACATTACAAGTTACTGATGTTGGCAGTACCATGAGTGTGTTGTACACGTCTAGTAGTACCAGAGCAGCTGGTAAGATTTATTACAGTTTAACACACTTGGGTCGTAGTTATTAAACACAATGTGGCCTAGAGACTTCAGTGAGCGGCTGGAGAGTTGGGCACAGTTAAGACAACAATGTTGTCAACTGGACTCAGAGCCTGCTTTAATCAAAATCAATCAATGGTGGTTCCAAACTCCCTGGACTGCCTACCACTTGCACTGGGATGACCAAACAGATTGGCCCGATCCGTGGCAGTTATTGAGCGACAACCAGTACTGTCCGGTTGCAAGAGGCCTGGGAATCATGTATACTATTGCTATGCTAGACCGTGAAGACCTGCAAGACGCCCAGATGATCGAGTACCAAAGCGACAATTTAGTCCTAGTGAGCCAAGAGAAATATATACTGAATTGGGATCCTGATCAAGTCGTAAATATCAGTCTGGGAAAGTCGAAACCCCGGCGACAAGTCAGTCAAGAAGAAATAAAACAAAAAATTCGTTAGGATAAGATGAAAAGTATCACAGTTGTAAAGCGCAGTGGGCGCAGAGAACCACTCGCCTTGGAAAAATGGCAAACACAAATTGCCAAAGTATGTTCAGGTATAGCAGATGTTAGCCAGAGCATGGTAGAGATCAAAGCACAGTTGCACTTTTATGACGGTATTACCACCAAAGAAATTGACGGTATTACCCTACGTGCTATTGTGGATTTGATTGATGTAGAATCAAATCCTGATGTTGGACATACCAACTATCAGTACGTGGCAGGCAAGCAACGACTATCTATGCTACGTAAAGACGTATACGGCTCATACGATCCTCCACACTTGTACAACATTGTGAAAACCAATGTGGACACTGGCTTGTACACTCCTGAATTACTGGAGTGGTACACAGAGGACGACTGGAACCGCATGAATGACATGATTGATCATGCTAAAGATGAGTCATACAGTTATGCCGCAGTAGAACAGTTGATTGAAAAATACCTAGTAAAGAATCGTAGCACAGGACAAACATATGAAACTCCGCAAGTTAGATACATGGTGGCCGCTGCCACAGTTTTCCATAAGGAAGAGCCTAACACAGCTCGCATGCGTTATATCAAAGAATACTACACAGCGGCCAGCGACGGACTCTTTACTCTGGCAACTCCTGTGCTTGCTGGCCTTGGTACTCCTACTAAGCAGTTTAGCAGTTGTGTTCTTATTAGATCAGACGATGACCTGGATAGTATATTTGCCAGCGGTGAGATGATGGCCAAGTATGCCAGCAAACGTGCTGGTATTGGCCTAGAAATTGGACGTCTGCGTCCCTTGGGTAGTCCAATTCGCGGTGGTGAGATCATGCACACGGGCATGATACCATTCTTAAAGAAATGGTTTGGTGATTTACGTAGTTGCAGTCAAGGAGGTATCCGCAATGCCTCAGCCACTGTGTTCTATCCCATATGGCATTTGCAGTTTGATGATCTTATTGTTCTCAAGAACAACCAAGGCACAGAAGAAACTCGTGTGCGACACATGGACTACGGTGTTGTACTTTCAGCGTTCTTCTGGAGACGATTCAAGAACAAAGAAAACATAACATTCTTTGATCCCAACCAAGTACCTGATCTGTACGAAGCCTTTTATAGCAACACCAAGTTGTTTGAGGAACTGTATATCAAGTACGAAAAAGACAGCACCTTGCGTAAGAAAACCATGAGTGCTGAAGAAGTGTTCCGGTCCGGCATTTTAAAAGAACGCACTGACACTGGACGCATTTATCTTGTGTTCATTGACAATGTCATGAACCAAGGCCCATTCAATCCCGAGTATCATACCATTTACCAGAGTAACCTTTGCTGTGAAATACTTCTTCCTACTAAACCCTTTAAACGTTTGGATGACCGTGATGGTCGTATCGCTCTTTGCACACTGGGCTCAATCAATTGGGGTGCGTTCCGTAACCCAGAAGACATGCGCCGTGCTTGTCGCATACTTCAGCGTAGCCTGTGTAACATTCTTGACTATCAAGACTTTCTCTCCATCCAGTCTCAACTATCCAACGACGAGATCCAGCCCTTGGGCATTGGAATCACAAACCTCGCCTACTGGCACGCCAAACGCAGCCTCCGGTACGGAGAACGGGACGCCTTGGCTGAAGTCAAGACGTGGATGGAACATCAAGCCTACTACTTGACCGAAGCCACAGTGGAACTGGCCAAAGAACGTGGTCGTTGCAAAGATAGTGATAAGACACGTTATGGACAAGGCATCTTCCCCTGGGAACTACGTGCCGAAGGTGTGAATGAACTTGTAGACTTCACACCTGATCCTGGACTGGACTGGAACACCCTGCGTGGCAACATGCGAGCCTATGGTGTGCGCAATGCCACACTGATGGCAGTAGCACCTGTGGAAAGCAGCAGTGTTGTGATCAACTCAACCAATGGCATTGAAATGCCCATGAGTTTGATCTCAGTCAAGGAAAGCAAGGCAGGTAGTCTTACACAAGTTGTGCCTGAATATCACAAGTTGAAAAACAAGTATCAAATGATGTGGCAACAACAAGATTGCATTGGGTATTTAAAAACAGCCGCAGTGTTGGCAGCATACATTGATCAATCAATCAGCACCAACACATTCTACAATCCTGCACACTGGCCAGATCGCAAAGTACCTACCACGTTGATTGCTAAAAATCTCATGCAAGCACATCACTGGGGCATCAAGACATTCTATTACAGTCTAATCAACAAGCAAGGCGCCAAAGCAGCCAAGGAAGAAGCAGTACCACTGGCTGCCATTGACTTCGATGATGCGGAAGACTGCGAAAGTTGCAAATTATGAGCAAAGAACAATACAACTTATCAACAAAAACAGACTACCTGAGCCGCAAGATGTTCTTGGACCCTGCAGGTCCTGTTACAATCCAACGCTTTGAAGAAGTCAAGTACAACAAACTTGTAAAGTTTGAACAAGAGGCACGTGGTTTTTTTTGGATTCCAGAAGAAATTTCATTGACCAAAGATGCCAATGACTTCAAGGACTCGTCAGACACTGTGCGACATATCTTTACATCAAACCTGTTGCGTCAAACAGCACTAGACAGTTTGCAAGGACGTGGACCAGCACAGGTGTTTACTCCTGTTGTGAGTATTCCTGAACTGGAAGCGCTGATGTACAACTGGAGTTTCTTTGAAACCAACATCCACAGTAGAAGTTACAGCCACATCATTCGCAACATCTACAACGTGCCCAAGGATGTGTTCAACACCATTCACGACACACAAGAGATTGTGGACATGGCATCAAGTGTGGGCAACTACTATGATCACTTGCACATGGTCAACTGCGAAAAAGAACTGGAAGTTCCTGTTAAAGAAGCCGCACACATCAAGGCTATTTGGCTGGCACTGAATGCGTCATACGCATTGGAAGCATTCCGCTTCATGGTGAGTTTTGCCACGTCATTGGCCATGGTTGAGAATCGCATCTTCATTGGCAATGGCAACATCATTAGCCTGATCCTGCAAGATGAAATCCTGCACAAGGACTGGACTGCTTGGATCATCAATCAAGTTGTGAAAGAAGACCCTCGCTTTGCCGCAGCCCGAGCAGAGTGCGAAGCTGAAGTATACCAAATGTATCTGGATGTGATCCGTGAGGAAAAAGCCTGGGCTGACTACCTGTTCCAGAAAGGTCCTGTGATTGGACTCAATGCCAACATCCTCAAAGACTTTGTGGACTATACAGCAGTGGGCGCACTCAAAGAGATTGGTATCAAGTACCTGGAACCTGCACCACGTAGCACACCCATCCCTTGGTTCATGAAGCATGTGGACACATCAAAGAAACAAACTGCACTGCAAGAGAACGAATCAACTAACTATGTTATCGGGGTCATGAGTGATCAACTGGACTACGACGAACTACCAAATTTATAAAAGGAAAAAATATGTATAAACCCAATCCTGCAATAAGAGAGTCTGAAGACTTTCAGAATATTCACAACGTGATGAGCAAGTTTGAAAAGATTCAAGAAAAGAATCGTTGTTTGCGAGTGCAATTTTTAGACTGGTTGTCGGTTAAAATGCATTCATGGGCAGATGGTGTCAAAGCCATGTCAGACCGCATTGATTCACCATGCATTATCAAAGTAGAACCTAAAAGGAAAACCAAATGAAAGCAATAGTATGGTCAAAAGACCAATGCGCCTTCTGCGAACAAGCCAAGAGCCTGTTAGAAAGTCGAGGCATCGAATATGAAGTACGCAACATCAGTCAAGACTGGACACGTGAGCAACTGTTGGAGTTGGTGCCTACTGCACGATCAGTGCCGCAAATCTTCTTGGATGAAGAGTATGTGGGCGGATTTCAGGAACTGCGTCAAAGGTTGATGTAATGCCACAATTCACATCAGACTGGTTCAGCAACGGCTTGGTCAACTTTGAATATATCAAAGATTATCTAAGAAAAGAAAAACCCATTAACGACATATTAGAAATAGGCAGTCACGAAGGACGCAGTAGTTGCTGGATGTTGGAAAACATGCTCAGCGATACAGGCACCATTACTTGTATAGATCCATTTGCTGATCGTCCTGTAACAGCATTTGCACAAGATTCAATACCAGAAGACCGCAGCATTGAACAAATCTTTCGTGCCAACACTGCAGAAGTTAAAAAATCTGGACAAACTGTGGAAATCTACGCTGACATGAGTTTCCCTGCACTGGCACAACTCATTGTGGACAAACGTCAGTATGATTTTATCTATGTAGATGGCAGTCATCATGCTGACGAAACTCTTGCTGACGCTGTAATGTGTTTTGGTATGTTGCGTCCAGGTGGTGTGATGTTGTTTGATGATTACTTGTGGGACGCAGACCCAAGATATCTAGCACGAGCCAAGGCCAGCATTGATGCATTTGTAAACATGTTTTATGATAGGCTCAAACTGGGCTTGGTAAATTATCAGTTGGCAATAGTTAAAAAGGAAATAGAATGAGTATCGAAGCAGGAAACACATACACCATGCGCATGGGGTATGGTGAAGAGATAGTGGCAAAAATCATCAGCATTGATGCTGACACTTACACACTGAGCAAGCCCGTGGCAGTGGTGCCCGGACAGCAAGGTATACAGTTGATGAACAGTTTGTTTACCGCAGATCCTGAGCAAGATGTCACGGTAAATATATCTAGCGTGGCCATGATCGCCCCTGTGCGTGAAGACGTTGGGGACAGTTATTTAGAAGCCACAACAGGTATCAAACCTGTGCGCAGTAAAATCTTAATGGGATAACATGCCAGCAGTACAACGACAAGGTGATCCAAACA
>JAUKPQ010015552.1:0-13281 GCA_032273045.1 Chloridella minuta
ACACCATTGGCAGCTAATGTAGATCCAGTTGGTAATGAACCAGAATATAAAGAGTAGGTTACCGGAGCATCACCGGCAGCTACAACAGTATTAGATATGCTTGTTGTTTCATAATAGCTACCTAATGATCCGGCTGCTGTTGTCCATGTTGGCAAAGTACTATAAATAATACCCGGAACATATATTGCAGTGCCGCCATCTGGATTTACTGCATAAATTGTATATGTGCCTGCAGTTTTTGCAGGACTTGTAAATGATAATTGATTTGGGTTAACATAGGTTACTACTGCTATAGTACTACCATCAAATGTGATTGTTGCACCCGGTAAAAAACCAGTACCGTTTATTTGTACTGTTTGTCCACCAGCTGGATCTAATGCTAAGTCATCTTTGCCAGCTACACTATATCCAGAGATAGTTGGAGGTAAAGGTTTTAGTGCGTTAATGACACTTACGCTAGTTACAAGGTCATTTACAACTGAGGTTATACTCATGTCAACTCTGACCCAAATAAATTAAAACTAACTGTTGTTGTGTTAGCTCTTACTGTAACTACATCAGTTGTTGCTAATGTCATACCAATAGTCATTGTAATACTATCATTAGCATTTACATTAGTATCGTATGATATATATTGAGGTGTTGATATTGCAGCTCCGGCTGGTCTAAGTGCAACACGAAATGTTGCGGCACTTGCTGCCTGATTACAAATTACAAGTGTACTGCATACTGCTGAAGTAGATGCTGGTACTGTATACAAATCTGTATTTGTATTTGCTGATGGGTTACTTTGCCCTAAAACTTTATATGTGATTGCCATTTTATTTCCTTATGCTCCCATTAACAAGAACGGGCTTAATAAATCTTGTGCTGTTATTCCTCCACCACCTCCACCGGAAGTGAGATTTATAGTCGTTATTTCTATCAAACTACCATTTGCCGGAGCACTACTGAATGTAATGTTTGCCCCTGTTAATGAATAAGCTGTACGTAATACTGTTGCGCCATTATAGTTAACACTAGTTTGATTTATGCCAATTGGTGTAGTACTTAAAGTAAATATTGTTTGTACACCATTGCCAGTAAAGTTATCTACTGTTACGTTTGCCGCATTGCCACCAGATTGTGCTACCCAATCTAAATTACCAGCACCATCTGTCTTTAACACATAATTAGCTGTGCCGCCAGTAATATGTAAATTGCCGACCGCACCCAATGTAACGTTAGCAGTAGTTGTAAAATTAACTACACCAGTTGCATTACTTACTGTTAAACCAGTTAATGAACCAACTGATGTGATATTTGATTGTGCATTTGTATATACAGTACCGGCAACTAATGCGTTAGCTACCTGACCAGAAACATTAGCACCTGCTACTGCATTTGCTGTTGTTGCATATGTTGCTAAGTTAGCAGTTCCATAGAAATTACCAATAAAGTAATTAGCAGTTACTGCATTACCTAAATTAGCATTGCCGGATGTGATATTTCCAGTAACATCTAAACTTGTTAATGTGCCAACACTTGTTATATTTGGTTGTGCGTTAGTGTATACAGTACCTGCTACTAATGCATTTGCTACTTGACCAGAGATATTACCAGCTGGTATGTTTGTTAGATTTGCGCCACTACCTATAAAGTAATTAGCAGTAGCGGCATTACCCAATTGAGCATTACCGGAACGGGTGTTAGCTAATGTTGTAAATGTAACTACTTCTGATGAGATACCTACATTCGCACCAAATGCAATTTCAGCATTGCTTACATCCCAGCCCATCCAAGCAATCTTTGCGCTTGTATCATAATAATTTAATGCTGTACCTACATCTTTACCACTATTTGCAACCGGTGCAGCACCATTTGCGCCGGTTTGTAGATTAATGATTGGATCACTAATTGATAATGTAGTTGAGTTAATGTATGTTAATGTGCCATTGACTGTTAAGTTACCACCAATAACACTGTTACCTGATATGTTTAATTCTCCACCACCCGCTATACTACCAGTTACATTTGCTGTACCTGTAATGTTTGCACCAGTGCCAGTTACTACTAATATGTTTGCATTGCCAACTGCACTAATGTTTACATTGCCATTAGCACTTGGAATACTTATATTACTATTGCCATTTGCAATACCGGCTGTTGTAATACCGGTTAAATATATACCATTTCCAGTAAAGAAATTAGCTGATACATTATTACCTAAATTAGCGTTACCAGAAGTAATATTAGCTGTTACTGCTAAACTACTTAACGTACCCACTGAAGTGATATTTGGTTGTGCATTAGTATATACAGTACCAGCAACTAATGCATTAGATACTTGTCCAGATACATTAGCACCTGCTACACTGTTAGCTGTTGTTGCATATGTAGCTAATCCCACAGCACCAGTAACGTTACTACCTTGTATATTGCTTAAGTTATTACCTGACCCAATAAAATAATTTGCTGTAGTCGCATTACCTAAATTAGCATTGCCTGCAGTTATATTCCCACTAGCAGTAAATGTGTTTGCAGAAATGACATTAGCACCTGTAATGTTACCACCGGCACCGCCTGTTGTTAAATTACCAACAGTTGCATCACCTGTAACGTTTAATGTACCTGTAATATTTGCACCAGTGCCAGTTACTACTAATATGTTTGCATTACCCACAGCACTGATATTAACATTGCCGTTTGCAGATGGGATACTTATATTACTATTGCCATTTGCAATGCCGGCTGTTGTGATGCCGGTTAAATATATACCATTTCCAGTAAAGAAATTAGCCGAGACATTATTACCTAAGTTTGCATTGCCTGATGTAATATTACCTGTTACTGCTAAATTACTTAATGTACCAACACTGGTGATATTGCCTTGTGCCGCAGTTGTTAATGATCCGGCTACGGTAGTTGCATAAACGCCAGTTACACCTAAATTACCTACATTAGCGTTACCTGTGACATTTAATGTACCGGTAATATTTGCGCCAGTGCCGGTAATTACTAATACATTTACATTACCAACTGCACTAATGTTAACATTACCGTTTGCACTTGGTATACTTACATTACTATTTCCATTACTGATATTACTTGTTGATCCAGTAGCTACGGTAGCCCAAGATAAAGAACCCGATCCGTCTGTTTGTAGATATTGTCCGCTTGACCCACCTGTAATATGTACATTACCTACTGGGCCTAATGCTACATTACTTGCACCAGTTAAGTTAGCAGTACCTGTACTTGTTAGTCCAGTTAAGGTACCAACACTAGTGATATTTGGTTGTGATGAAGTATATACGGTTCCTGCGACTAATGCGTTACCTACTTGTCCAGATACATTAGCACCTTGAATATTACTTAAGTTATTACCTGAGCCGATAAAGAAATTTGCTGTTGCGGCATTACCTAAATTAGCATTAAGTGAGGTTAGGTTGCCTGTCGCCGTTACGTTGTTGAACGTAAAGTCAGCAGTTGTGTCTATAATATTCGGCTCGATTTTAGTAATTGGCATAGTATCTTTTAATTATTTTAATTATAAACACAAATAGTGTGCTAATTGTGACATATTTAATCTCCTATTATGTATTTAGTCAAAGTAATTAACAATGCATTGGTTCAAAATATACAATAAGTACTGTTCATTTGTTGCTATAATATACCCTAAGTGATCCTATTTATAAGAAGATTTTGTAGAAAAATCAACTTCTGGTTTACGCCAAAATTCTTTACCACTATACTTTTCCCAAACAGATTTAGGTAAAATACTAGGTCGTTCTTTCCATGTTACTTCCTTACGTACTGTATGTAAACTTTTCATGTTTATTGACCTGTCAAATACTTCATTCTCATACTCTACATTTTTAAAATCATGGTCGTAATACGGTTTACCAATAAAGTCGTATATCTCACTTATAACATTTTTAGGTGTTTTACATAAAGATTCGTATTCGACTAACATAATCATATCAGGATTCATTAACAATCCCTCTTCTAAGAAGTAATATGGTTTAACAACCTGTCCTTCTTTCTTCACATCCATTAGTGCATCACATCTTGTAGTAACAGTTTGTCCTGCTATATCATCTGTCAATTTTGCATTGTATAAACTATTCTTTGATGAGATACGCTCAAATGAATCTAAAATCCATGGTAAATCTCGCACACAGCAAATAATTTTAGTTTGCGGATATAGTTCTTTTAGTAAAGATGTTTTAGCTGTCCATCCTCTACTAGTATCAAATACAGTAGACGGTTCAACGTTGTCATAATAAGCATTAAATAATGAACGTAATAGATATTTTCGTCTATCTTCATCAATTAAATGATTGCTCTCACTATCCGTAATTACATTAATAGTTGCTAGAGTTAAATTCTCTAGTGGAGAAGATATATCTGCATAAAATTCAGGGTTTTGACGCAAAATTGCTGATAATAATGTTGAACCTGATCTAGGTAAGCCTGAAATAAAGAAAAATTCTTTCATATTTAATCTTCTATTGGTGCCCAATTAGCAATTGTTTCATCCCAATCATAACGAACAGTACCGCCATTTACTACTGCATCAGCCGGTCTTAGAAAAGGCGGTAGCCACTGTTGATATGATTCATCCCAAACCCAAGATGCAAAAGGTCTACGGGCAAGAATTTCTGCTTCTTTGCGATCTAAATAATCTTGTTCAGTAAGTACTTCAAGTACTCCTGAAATGGATATAACCGCATCATCATCACACGTACCATAGTATTTAGGTGCACGAAGATATGTACCATTTTGATCAATTTCAACAGGCCATGTAGACATATCTCCCCATATTATATGTAGCCCTTTAACATCTGGCATAGATGGACCTGTACGTTGTGGTGCGACTGTACCAGGTATTCTTGTATTTTTATCAACTTCTGTTACGCATATGTACATTATATCTCCTTAATTAATATAGCGTTGTTTTTAAACTGGTATTCTACGGACGGCACGAATTAGTCTACTAGTGCTTTTACCATAAGCAGACTGATTTCCGGATCTAAAATATACTGTTCTCCCATTGTTTGCTGACGATTCAGTGCTAGTCCAATAATTACTTAATTGGAAAGCTTGTGTGCCGCCACTAGCGTTAAAATCTGAAGCCGTAGTTGTTGTAGGAACACTTGATGTGTAGTTACTATTTCTAGTCGGGACTGAGTAAGGGTTAGCACCAACTGATGTAGAGTTAGCAACGTTACTAGGTTTTAAATTATAATAACATACTGTTAACTCATATAATGCAGGTAAATACCAATCAGTATATCCTCCAAAAGTGTAGGCTTCACAAGTCTGAGCGGCTGGGTGATCAGCATCATTCATATTTGAACTATTACTTGGGCCGTCAATCAATGAAGTTGTTCCAGGTGTAGTAGCTGGTGTAATCTGCCATTTAGCGACTGGATTGCCACCACTAAGTGGCATAACAATGAGATAATAATCTGCCGTACCAGTGCCAGTAGTTGATATTTGACCAGCATAATATCCTCCGCCAAATGCCTCACCAATAGTAGTTGGACCAGCGGTTGGGGTAGTAATGCTATTACTTGCTGAACTTGCACTACTTGTTCCTGCACTATTAGTGGCTGTTACTGTAAATGTGTAACTTGTTGTTTGTGATAAACCAGATACTGTAATAGTACCTGATCCTGCTTGGCTTAATGTACCAGTAATACCGCCTGGGCTACTTGTTGCCGTGTATGTCGTAATCGTAGCACCACCGTTACTTGCAGGTGCAGTATATGTTACTGTTGCTGTTGATGAACTTGTAGCTGTTGCTGTTCCTATTGTCGGGGCTCCTGGAGCAATAGCAACAACTGTTGCTGTAGCATTGGAGTTAGCAGATGAATTACCGTAACTATTAGTGCCAGTCACTACACAACGAATTGTATTACCAATATCGGCTGAAACTAGTGTATATGTGCTACTTGTTGCAGAAGTTATTTCAGCCCCACTACGTTGCCATTGATATGTATATGTTATTGTTGCAGTACCAGTCCAAGTACCGTTTGTTGTTGATAATGTTGATCCAAAACTAGCTGTTCCACTAACAACAGGTGCTACCGTGTTAACTGGTGTTGCATATGTATTAATAGAATTGCTTGCGCTACTTGATGCACTAGTACCTACACCATTGGTAGCTGTTACCGTAAATGTATAATTTGATCCTTGTGTTAGTCCGGTTACTGTAATAGTGCCTGATCCTGCTTGACTTAATGTACCGGTAATTCCATCTGGATTACTAGTAGCAGTATAAGTTGTAATTGTAGAGCCACCGTCGTTTGCGGGTGCAGTATATGCTACTGTAGCACTTGTAGCACCGGTTACAGTAGCAGTTCCAATAGTAGGTGCACCTGGTACAGCCTGTGCGTATAATATATCAATAGTTGCGCTAGTACCGTCAGGATTAGTCAATACAACACTATATGTCCCCACACTTTTAGCTGGACTAGTAAAAGTTGCACTTGTAGAACTTACTCGGGTAACTGATACTGAACTACCGGCTACTTTTAAAGTAACTCCCACATCAAAGAAATTACCTGTCAATGTGATTGTTTGACCACCGGCTGGTTTTGCAAAATTACCAATTGGATATGTAATACTACTAATAGTAATTGATGCAATAGAATTACTTGTAATAACCGTGCCACCTACTACCACTGATTCATCTAAATAAATACTTGGTAGTTTGTTACCAGAGCCACCTGCTTGAAAGTCTTGATAATTAGTTGCCATATATTTCCATTAAATTTGAGTTAATATCCAACCCTGTGTGCTGTTATAATAAACCATATTAAAGGCAGCACGTGAGGTAGTGATTACCATATCAGTTGCACTACCCATAATATTACCACCATTTCTATTTATTGTGATAGCGTGTACATTTGAATTACCTGTACCATCGATAACACCAAGACTGTCACCCAAAGTACCAGTTGCCGGCAAAATCATTGTTAGATTTGCACTACTTGTGTTAACGATATAAACGTTTCCAGCTACCATTGTAGTATTAGCACTTACACCTACATATGCTGAACCGCCTATTGTATTAATAGTAATTGGAGTAGCACTACCACCACTAGCAATTGTTTGAACTTCAATTATTGTTGTATTAGGCGGTGCTGAACTAAATGTTATTGTAGTGCCACTTACTGTATATGACGATTGATATTGAGCGACACCGCCAATTGTAGCACTTGTATATGCTTTACTAGTCGGTGTTACACTTAATGTAAATGCAGTAGTAGAGCCATCACCGGTAAACGAATCAACTGTTACAGTAGTAGTTGGTAATGCATTCCAACTTAATGATCCACTGCCGTCTGTTCTAAGATAACCATTTGCGCTACCGCCAGTAATCGTAACATTACCAACTGCACCTAAATTAGTTGTACCACTTACTGCTAAACTTGTTAATGTACCAACACTAGTAATATTTGGTTGTGCCGCATTTGATACTGTTTGTGCTACTGTAGCAGATATTCCAGTTAACAAACTGCCATTACCAGTAAAATAATTAGCTGTTACTAAGTTACCTAAATTAGCGTTACCACCAGATATATTACCTGTTACAGCTAAACTAGTTAGTGTACCAACGCTTGTAATGTTTGGTTGTGCATTATCTATTACAATGTTAGCAGTTGTTGCTGATCCTGCATATGTTGCGTTTAATGCATTTGTTGCATAGCCAGCTGTACCAGCAGTACCGGCTGCTGTTGCATTTGGAACAGTACCTGTTACGTTAGCACCGGTGATAGAACTTAATGATGATCCATTACCACTAACATTTGTAAATACACCATTAGTAGCACCAATGTTACCTACATTAGCATTACCCGAAACGTTTAGTGTACCGGTAACATTTGCACCAGTACCAGTGATTACTAATGTAGTGTTACCTACAGCAGTAAGGTTAATATTTCCGTTTGCGCTAGGAATATTTACATTACTATTCCCGTTACTAATTCCTGTACCTGTTGGTATTGATGCCCAAGTTAATGTACCTGACCCATTTGTTTGTAGATAGTATCCACTAGTACCGCCAGTAATTGTTAAATTACCTACCGGGCCTAAATTGCTTGTACCAGAAACTGTTACACTTGTTAATGTACCAACTGATGTAATATTTGGTTGAGCATTTGTATAGACTGTGCCAGCTATTAATGCATTACCCACTTGACCGGTAACATTAGCACCAACTAATGAACTCAATCCATTACCATTACCAGTAAAGACACCTGTATTTGCTGTAATATTTGCGGCAGTTATATTTCCATTTACTGCCAACCCAGTTAGTGTACCAACACTAGTGATTTGTGTTTGGCTTGCATTGACACTAAATGTAGTGCCAGTTAATGTTAATCCTGTACCTGCACTGTAAACTTGTGATGAACTAAATTGTGCAAATGTAATATTTGATGTACCAAATGTGATAGTACCACTTGGAGCACTTACAATAAATGCTACGCCTTTATTAACAGAGCCGTCTGTTGTAAAGAAATAATCATTGATACTTAGTTGTTCTGTGCTATCTGAACCATATTCATCTGCATCTGAAGAACGAACAATAGCAGTTGTATTGGCGTATGTATATATACCATTCCAGGCCGCATTAGCTTCATCTTTAACTAAAATACGTGTACCAACAGTTTGTACGTTTGCTGTGTCAATTAAGTTGAACGTACCAGTTGTACTGATATATGCGCCTATTCCATTAGCTGCACCATTGGGTGAATTATATGCTGTTGTGCCACTAGTTGCTGTTGCTAAAGTAGTGGTAGTTGCTACCGCAACCGGTTGGTGATAGCTAATACCACTTGATACCATTGTATCAACATATGCTTTAGATGCTACGTCTGTACTAAGATTTGGATAACCAACGTTGTTTATCCAATATGTATTCATGTTAACATTAGCACCAAATGATCCACTACCAGTAGCAATGAAATTATTTGTTCCTAAGTTACCTGTATTAGCATTACCAGATACATTTAAACTTGTTAATGTGCCTGTACTTGTTATATTTGGTTGAGCATTAGTATATACGGTACCAGCTATTAATGCATTACCTACTTGTCCGGTTACGTTAGCACCAACCAATGAACTTAATCCATTACCATTACCAGTGAATACACCTGTATTAGCTGTGAATGCAGTAGCAGTTACTGTTGCATTAACATTTAAACCAGTTAATGTACCAACACTTGTTATATTTGGTTGAGCATTAGTTGTTAATGTACCAGTGAAGTAATTTGCTGTAACATAATCAGCTCCAGAGATGTTACCACCTGATCCACCACCAGTAATAATATTACCTGCAGTTAAATTACCTGTAGCATTTAGCGTACCGGCTATATTTGCGCCCGTGCCGGTAATGGTCATTACATTGGCATTGCCAACTGCGCTGAATGTGATATTTCCGTTTGCTGTAGCAATACTTACATTACTATTACCATTTGCTAATGTAGAGCTTCCGCTTATGCTTGCCCAAGTTAATGTACCGGATCCATCTGTTGATAAGTATTGGCCGCTTGAGCCACCTGATATATGTAAATTAGCGACTGCGCCCAATGTTACATTTGCGCCACTGAAAGCAACATTACCAGTACCAGTTAGTAATCCACCTATTTCTGTATTGCCACTTACTTTGGCTCTACCAGTAACTTCAAATTCAACTGTAGGTGTTTGAGTTTTAATACCAACACCACCGGATGCAACCAGATTAATACTATCTTGTCCACTAGCAAATATTGTATTGTTACCTACACCTATTTCAAGTACAGTTTGATAATAACTACCATAATGATAATAACGAATGGATGCGTTAGAGTCTGCACCTGCGCCACCCGGTAACGGGAAAGCAATTCCCTTAGTAGCATCATTCCCATTACTACTGCTAACTGTCAATAATCCATCAATATTTGCACTAGCACTAGTGTGAATATTTCCAGTAGCATCTAATGTACCGGTAACATTCAGTCCGGTGCCAGTAATTACAACAACATTAGCATTACCTTCTGCACTAAAATTGATGTTTCCATTGGCACTTGGTATATTTACATTACTATTACCATTACTTATGTTTGAGCTGCCGCCGGATTGGGCAACCCAAGAAAGATTACCTGAACCATTAGTACTTAGTACATAGCCGGATGAGCCGCCGGTAATAATAACATTACCTACGTTGCCTAAGTTAGCGTTATTGCTAACAGTGATATTATTTGTGGTAATATCACCGTTCGCTAAAATAACATTAACTAACGCATTGGCTTCACCTACGGTGATACCATCAACCGAAATGAAGGGTTTCTTGGCCATTTATTAAATCACTCTATATTGTGTAGTCCATACAGTTGAGTTACTACTTGCAGGAGTTACCTGTAAAGCAATGTTACTTCCTGAAATATTAACTGATAATGAACCAGTTGCACCTCCTAAATTAACTGTTGCAAATGTCGAATAATCTGCTGTAGTTCCATTAGTAACAGCAACAACTGTAGCTACGCTGTATTTAGTACCGGTAGCATCTACCCCTTTAACTAAATATTCCACACCCGTTACATACGAACCGGATACTGTCATTGTCGCAATTGTTTGATTTGCTGTAGTTGCTGTAGTTGTTAAGTTACCAAAATAAACAGCAGAATTACTAATCTGTACACCAGAGTTTGCAATTGTAACTCCTGTTGTAATCAAATTACCACCAGTAATATTACCCGTAGCAGTTATTGTTCCATTGCCAAATACAGTATTTGCAGTTACATTACCAACTGTTAGTCCAGTTAATGTGCCAACACTTGTAATATTACCCTGTGCGCTAGCGGTAACAGTACCTGCAGTTGTTGCACTACTAACTGTTCCTGATACGTTAGCACCGGCTACACTGTTAGCTGTTGCCGCAAATGATACTTCACCACTTACGTTTGCACCTTGAATATTGCTTAATAAGTTACCTGAACCACTGAAGAAGTTAGCTGATGCTAAGTTACCCAAATTAGCATTACCAGATGATATGTTACCGGTAACATCTAAACTTGTTAATGTACCAACACTAGTAATATTTGGCTGAGCCGCAGTTGTTAGTGTACCGGTAAAGTAATTAGCACTTACTAAGTTAGCACCAGAAATAGTACCACCTGAGCCACCGCTTGAAACAATATTACCTGTAGTTATAATATTACCTGCACTTAAATTACCAGTTGCATCTAATGTACCAGTAACATTTGCACCGGTGCCTGTTACTACTAATACGTTTGCAGTACCAACAGCACTGATATTAACATTACCATTAGCACTTGGAATATTTACATTACTATTACCATTACTAATGCTTGATGAACTAATGCCAACCCAACTCAAGACACCTGAACCGTTTGTTTGTAGTACATAACCATTAGAACCACCAGTAATTGTTACATTACCAATTGGGCCTAAATTACTTGTACCAGTTACATTTAAGTTACCTACGTTAGCAGTACCGGTTACGCTTAATGCGCCACCTGTTGATAAGTTACCACCAGATACGTTACCTGTTGCAACAACAGCATTACCAGTTGTGATGTTACCACCAGATACATTACCTGTTGCAACTACTTGACCACCAGTTGTTAAGTTACCACCAGATACGTTGCCTGTAGCAGATACTACTCCACCAGTTGTAACGTTGCCGCCGGATACGTTACCTGTTGCAGATACTACTCCGCCTGTTGTTAAGTTTCCACCTGTTACATTACCAGTTGCAACAACAGCATTACCAGTTGTAATATTACCGCCGGATACGTTACCTGTTGCGGATACTATGCCGACTGTGATTAAATTACCAACATTTGCATTGCCTGTAATAGTAACCAAATTGCTTGATTTATCGAATGTAAATGCTGTACTTGTATTAGCATTTCCAGAGTCGTTGAATACAACACCTGTATTAGAACCAGGAATAACAATGTTACCAGAAATATTACCAACAACGTTACCAATAAAGTTATTTGCAGTAATATTACCTGTTGCAGTTAGAGTACCGTTGCCACTTGTATTGAATGTTACATTAGCAGTACTATTACCAACTACTAAACCAGTTAATGTGCCAAGACTTGTAACATTTGGTTGTGCTGCCGTAGCCAATGCACCTGTAAATGTGTTAGCAGATATGTTATTTGCGCCAGTGATGTTACCACCTGAACCACCTGTACTAATATTACCTGCAGTAATATTACCTGTTACATCTAAACTAGTTAGTGTACCAACGCTTGTAACGTTTGGCTGAGCCGCAGTTGTTAATGTACCGGTTAATAAACTAGCACCAATTGTACCACTGTTAGCATATACATTGCCACTTGTAATATTACCAGTTACAGCTAAACTAGTTAGTGTACCTAAACTAGTTAAACTAGCTGATGTAATACTAGAAGCAAGAGTTGTTCCAGTTAAGTTAGCCGCATTTGGAGCATTAACTACGTTAGCGGCTGTTGTTAATTGACCTTGACCATTAACAGTAAATGTTGCTATACGGTCAGCGTTACCATACGACCCTGCACTTACCGCTGTATTACTAATACTGAATGTAGTATTAGCTAATGTTAATCCAGTACCAGCATCATATACTTGTGATGTACTGAATGTAGAAAATACAATATTTGAAGTACCAAATACAATTACACCGGCCGGTGATGCAACAATGAAAGCAGTACCTTCATTTACTACACCACCTGTTGTAAAGAAATAATCGTTAATACTTAACTGTTCTGTACTATCTGCTCCGTATTCATCAGCATCACTTGTTCTAGTAATAACAGTTGGACTTGTATATTGATATATACCATTCCATGCTGCATTTGCTTCATCTTTAACTAAGATACGTGTACCAACTGTTTGAACATTTCCTGAATCGATTAAATTAAATGTACCAGTAGTTACCAAATTAGCACCAACGCCTGCTGTACCATTATTATAAGTAACTGTACCACCAGTTGCAGTAGCTAATGTTGTAGTAGTTGCAACATAGACTGGTTGGTGATAACTAATACCACTTGATACCATTGTATCAACATATATTTTTGTAGCTACATCTGTGTTAGCACTTGGATAACCAACATTGTTTATCCAGTTAGTGTTCATATTTACATTAGCACCAAAACTACCTGCTCCGGTAGCTACTAACGCTGTTGTACCTATATTACCTACGTTAGCGTTACCTGATATATTTGCAGTACCAGTGATGTTAGCACCCGTACCAGTTACTGTCATTGTTGTGTTACCAACTGCGGTTAATGC
>JAUKPQ010015563.1:0-13269 GCA_032273045.1 Chloridella minuta
ACTAAGATTGGCTGAATCTCAGGGCAAATTCTTTACGACAGATATCTCAAAAAAATATCCATATAAAAAACTTTAACTTTCTCACTATTTATATAGGATGAGTAATTTCCAAAAAATACTTGATAGTTTTTCTATTAAAGAGACTTTAAATCCAAAAATTTGGGAGAACCCCAAAGAACCTAACAAATCGGTTATGATACCAAAGGTTAGAAAAGGTCTTATGCGTATTGCGGAAGAATTTATTGATTATTTGGGAGAAGATATTTTTGTAGATGATGTTCATCTCACAGGTTCTCTTGCAAATTTCAATTGGTCTGAATTTTCTGACTTTGATTTACATGTAATTGTTGATTTAAAACAATATGAAAAACAAAGTGATTTATACAAACAATTGTTCAATTTAAAGAAACAAGTTTTTAACGACAAACATAATATTAAAATTTTTGGTTACGATGTTGAGTTATATGCTCAGGATGCGGAAGAGCCTCATTATAGTTCAGGAGTTTATTCTGTAATGAATAATGAGTGGGTCAGTAAACCAAAAAAATTCAAGAATGAAATTGATAAAGGAATACTTGAAAAGAAGATTAAATCTTGGACTGAAAAGATTGATACAGCAATTGACGAGGGTAAAGATTTAGAGACAATTAAGACCAAACTTAAAGATTATAGAAAGGCTGGATTAGAAAAAGATGGTGAATTATCTTATGAAAATTTGGTCTTTAAGTTTTTAAGAAGGTCAGGTCACATAGAAAAATTATTTGACACCGTTAATAAAGAGACGGATAAAGAGCTTTCAATTGAAAGAACAATTCAAGAATAGTTAAATTATTTGTATCGGTCGTATATTTATAAATAAAAAATTAAATGGCTTCAGTAACTTATTTGGTAGCCCCTTGTGCAGGTGGTTCAGGAATTAATGTAGATTTTAATAGTTCGTCGCTTCCTACGGTTGGAGGTAACTATTATTTAACTTTCTCTGGTGGAACAACACCAGGATGTTATGAAGTTGTTGATACTGCAGAACCTTCGGTAGGTATTGATAGTGTTCAAACTATGTCAATTAACTACAACGACTGTTTAACTTGTTTAGCCGCGAATCCAACACCTACACCAACACCTACACCAACTCAAACTCCGACTATTACACCAACATCAACCATAACACCAACAGTAACAAGAACACCAACTCAAACTCCGACTATTACACCAACTAAAACGGTAACACCAACACCAAGTATAACTCCAACATCAACTATAACGCCAACAGTAACAAGAACACCAACTCAAACTCCAACAAATACGGTTACCCCAACGGTAACATCTACACCAACAGTTACTCCAACTAAATCGGTTACTCCAACGGTAACATCTACACCAACAGTAACACCAACAAAAACTGCAACACCAACAATTACTCCTACAATAACTCCTACAAAAACTACAACACCAACTGTAACTCCAACTAATACACCAACACCAACAAATACACCTACACCATCTCCATCACCATACCCTTTCTCAGGATATGGGGTTGACGCACAATATGCATATACAATTGAAATATTAGGTTCATTTAGTGGAGGTACCGCACCATCTGGAGCAATAGCTCCTCACCCAATATTTACAGATGCAAATGGTGTACCATACGCACAATTAAACGCAATCACATTAGGTGGTTTTAACGGATTAAATAATTAAAAGATAAAATAAAAAAAATATGGCGAACTTAAAACCAATTGGTAGTGAAAAACTAACAGGTCAAGACAAAATAAATAGAATCATGGAAATTGCTCGTTTTAACGAAGTAATGCCAAGGGCAATTAACGAAACTGCAAAATCTGAATATTCAGTATCTCTTGCTGATGGAAACAAATATGAAATTGTTAGAGAAAGACAAGGTTATATTATTAAGAGAACTATTTCTGAATCTGAAACTGACTATATTGAACCTATGAAGAATAGAAAATACTATTCATCATATTCACAAGCATTCAAAAGATTAAATCTTGTTGCAGGAGAATTAAATAGAATCAATGAAAATGAAGAAGGTGTTTCATTATATGGTGAACAAAAAAAATTCACATTAAAAACACCAAAACCGGCACCTGAAGCTGAGGTTCCTATGGCTCCTCCAGCGGCTCCGCCAGCAGTACCATCACCCGAATTACCACCATCACCAATGGACGGAGGTGATGATATGGATATGGAAGATATGGGCATGGAAGACGCTCCTGAAGTAGATGACATTGATGTTGATATTGATGTTGACACTGAAGAAGGTGGGAACGAAGATACCGAAGGTCAGATTACATTCAAAACAATTCAAAAACTTACGGGTAAATTAACTCAAAAAATTAGAACTCTTGAAAATCAAGAAGGTATGACATCTGAAGATATTAAGTATGTTATTAATATGGTTCTTTCTTCATTTGATTTAAATTCTTTATCTGAAGAAGATAAAGAAGACATCATGTCAAAATTTGAAGAAGATTCTGAAGATTTAGGTGGTGACGACATGGACGGAGAAGATTTAACTGACGATAGTGAAGTTGAAGACATTCAGGCTGATATGGATGTTGCAGTTGAAGGCGAAATGGAAGAAGGAGACATGTATGGTTCATTTGGTAATTTAAAAAGAAAAGATTATAAAGGCGATACTTATTACGATGAAAATGATAGATTAGCTAAAGATTCTGACATATACGGCATAGGTGGAGATAATTTTGATACAGAAGAATTTGATTCTTTCCAAAAGTTATATGACAAATATGGTGACAAACAACGCTGGTTTGATAAAAGAAGTGGTGAAAACATGTTTAACAAATATAAAGACCTAACAGGTAAACCATTTAAGGTAAAAACAAGAAAATCTGAAATGGAAGATTCTGGTAATGGAGCAATCTTTGATAGTATTTTTGGAGAATCAAAAGTAGACAAAGTAATTTCAAAATATTTTGAGGTTTCTAAAAAAGAAATTAGAGAAAGTAAAGAAAAACAAATTACTGAAACCGCTAAGAAAAAAGTAGTAGTTAATCAAATTATGGAATCGGTAGTTAAAATGACTAAAACTATTGAACAAGAATTAGCTGCAAAAAAATTCTTACAAGAAAATTTAAATTCTAAATTTATTGGAATTACAAATAAAAAGAACTTAGTTTTTGAAACTAATAAAGGTCAAGTTAGAATAACACCAAACGGAGGTTTAATATGAGCTATTTAACTTATGTTAATGGACTAGGTCCTAACTATAAGGGAGATAATTTATATGAATTCATTTTTTCAGATAGTTTGGATGTTTGGGGGGAATCTTGGGAAAGTAGACCCTCTAACGGTTATCCAACTCCACCTGAATTACAATATATAAAGAAAGTGGGAGTTTTGAGAAATACTGATTTAAAATTAGAATTAATTCAGAACTCCGATTTTTTTTCTATGATAGACGCAATTGACGATGTTGTTGCGTTAGCCTGGGAACCCGAAGAATCTGAAGGAAAAAAAAGAATTGTTTTTAGATTTGGAAGTACCGAACAAGAAATTAAAGATAAACTCTACGAAAGAGATTTGATTTTAGAATTTGAAAAAAAATTAGTATATGAAAGTTAATAAAAAAGCCCTTCAATTGATTGAAAAAGGATTATCATCAAAAACAGTTAGTAAATTAACTGAATCACAGATTGATACTTTACACAAGAAATTATTTGCAGAACAAACTATGGTATCTAAAGCCGATACTGCAACTATCTCAAAATTAAAACAAGAGAAAAAACCATTCCAACTTTACGAAAAAGAAGTTGATGAGGAAGAAGAAGTGACTATGGACCCAAACAAAGAAACTGAAACTCAAGACCCGCATCAAGTAGGTCCTTCATCTGATGATGGATTTGGTACTGAAGATGATGGTATGGGAATGTTTGAAGAAAAGAAGGATGGTCCAAACCCATGGGCTATTTGTCATGCACAAGTTGGACCTAAAAAAACAAGAAAATTTGAGAGATGTGTTATGTCAGTAAAAAAACAATTGAAAGAAGGAAAAAATCCCGTATCTTTGTTCTTGGAAACCCAAATAGAAAGAATCGTGGAAAAACATATACCCCCAAGAATTACTAAAGGTGACTTAATGAGAGTTATTACTGAGTCAGAACCTGCTGTTGCACCTACAAAACCAAAAACAAAACCTACAACAAAACCTAATATAAAGCCAAGACCTTCACATCCTGGTAAAAACCCGAATCCTGGTGAAAATCCAGCACCAAAGGCTAAAAAAGGTGAAACAAAAGAACAGGTAGCTCCAACAACAAAACCAGCTCCTGTAAAACCAACGACAAAACCAACGACAAAACCAAGACCTTCACATCCTGGTAAAAACCCGAATCCTGGTGAAAATCCAGCACCAAAGGCTGGAAAAGTTTCTCCTGAACAAGCGAAAGAAAAAGTAATTGATTTAATAATGAACTTAATACAAAAATAATTTATGGCAAAGAAATTTAATGAACAAATTGACTACGGGAATAGACCAGAGAGAATGGACCCGAACTTGGAAAGAAAGTTAGCAAGTCCTGAGGGATTGTATGCTAAGAATCCTGCAATGACTAAAGGTTCTGCGGATGTTCAAAGATTGGTGAGTAACAGATTTCAAAAAGTTGCCGATAAATTAAGACAAGTTACAGGCATAGAAGATTTAAGTTCTAAACAAGTTCAAGGTATGGTTTTTCAAGAAATGATGAGAAAACTTCCTGGTATCATGAGAATTGAGGCAGCTCACAGAGACGAACTTATTGATTTAGCTAAGGAGGCATCGTTAGATGAGGCCGAAGTACCTGCAAATTGGTACCAAATTGAGGCTAGTTTAGGAACGCCAAACGCTGATAGATTCAGATTTGAACCAGAAGATGAGAATAATGATACAGAAGATGAGGATGAAGAAGAAAAACCAAAACAAATGGAATTTCCATCATTTGATATTGAAGATTTAACCGATGAAGAAATTTTAGAGTTAGAAAAACATAAAAGAAATATAATTAATGCTATCATTCAAGGGGCGGCTAAGAAAGGACATTATCTTTTCCAAAAACCTGAAGTTAAATCAAGATTAGATGCTATTGACCCATCTCTTTATGGTGATTATTTAGGTATCATGGCAATCAATGATTTCTTATACTTTAGTATGGAACAAATGATTGAAATGATGAGTCAAACAGGTCAAGGTGTTGCGGGTAAAGTTGAGTTAAGCGACGCTGATGAGGACGAAGGAGGTGAAGGTGAAGAAGGTGAAGAAGGTGAACAACAACCTGATACCAAAATTACTGCAACAGGTATGATTTTCCCAATTCTTTGTCACGAAATCATTAAAGGTTTGGAAGAAGCTAAAGGTAGACACGGTTTGCCACAAGAACAAGGATTACGTCAAAAAGTACAAGGACAAACAGATACATTAGGTAATGAACCAATGCAATTGAGAATTGGTCCAGAAATTGTTGAGAAAATTAGATTTGCGTTACCTGATGAAATATATGACCCAAATAATAAAGGACTAATAAACTGGTTCCATATCTTGTTATACCAAGTACCGGCACAAGAGTTTTTACAAATTATTGGAAACGCCATTTCGGAAGATGAGTCAAAAAACAAAAAAGCAACTTCAAGATTTGAAGAAATCGTAAAAGAGGCTCTTCAAATGAAAGAAGATTTTGAAAACTATCAAGAAGAACATCGTGATGATAATGATGATGATTATGGTGATGATAATGATGATGATTATGGTGATGATGGTGGTAATGATAATGGCGATGATTATGATGACGATGATTTAGATGACTTTTTAGGTAGTTTAGGTATATCAAGACCTAAATAACATTTTGTGAATAGAGAACAATTAATAATTGAAGTTACGAAGTGTATGAGGAATACTCCTTATGCTCTTCGTACTTACTTACAAACATACGATAATACCGTATCCAAATACGTCCCACTGGACTTATTTCCCGACCAAATTAGTTTAATAGACGATTACGACAAATACAATGAAAATATTGCATTAAAGTATCGTCAGGCGGGTGTATCTACTGTAACCGCGGCTTGGATATCAAAACGATTGGTATTTGCCAAAAAGAACAAACCTGAAAAAATCCTTATTATTGCCAACAAGTTAGATACATCAATGGAGATGGCTAACAAGGTAAGAGGATTTACTGAACAATGGCCTGCATGGGTTGGCGTTACATTCTCAAAAGAAAAAAACTCCCAAAGACATTTCAAACTTAGTAACGACTGTGAAGTTAAAGCGGTTGCAACATCAAAGGATGCCCTGAGGGGTTATACTCCTACCATTCTTGTATTTGATGAAGCAGCGTTTATTGAAGCGGATTCAGATTTCTGGTCTGCCTGTATGGCGTCCCTATCAACAGGAGGTAAAGTTATTGTGGTTTCAACACCAAACGGATATGACCCAATTTACTATGAAATTTATGACCAGTCATTAAGAAACATGAACGATTTCAAAATATCTGAGATGTTTTGGTATCGTGACCCAAGATATACAAAAGATTTGTATATGGTTAAAACTAATGACTTAGTTCATTTTTTATTAAATAGAGAAGAATATACCGATAAGGACATTATTGACTTGTCAATGGAAAATCCATATGACAGAGACCACTCAATTGTAACCGATTACATTTCTCAAGGATATAAACCATGTTCATCATGGTTTGAAGGAATGGTTAAAAAGTTAAAATTTGACCGAAGAAAAGTTGCTCAAGAGTTGGAGACGAATTTCTTAGGTTCAGGTGATAATGTATTTGAATCTGATTTAATGCAAGGTATTGCGAAAAATACTTTGCGTGACCCCCAAGCCAAACTTATGGGTGGGTCATTATGGATATTTAAAGAACCCGTAAACGGACATAAGTATGTTATGGGGGTGGATGTATCTCGTGGTGATTCTGAGGACTTTTCGTGTATCCAAATCATTGATTTTGACGAAAGAGAACAAGTGTTAGAATATGTTGCCAAAATTCCTCCAGATGTATTGGCAGAAATTGCATACAAATGGGGAACAATGTATAACGCTTACTGTGTAATTGATATCACAGGAGGTATGGGTATTTCTACGGCTAGAAAGTTACAGGAATTGAACTATCAAGGTGGATTATATGTTGATAATGTTGATACAAGTAATAAATGGAAATGGGACCCAAAAGTTAATGAAAAAATCCCTGGTATTAATTTTAATTCAAAAAGGGTTCAAATTATTGCGGCATTTGAAGAGGGTGTAAGACATGGGTTTAAAGTATATTCAAATAGATTATACAATGAAATGAACACATTTATCTATATCAATGGAAGACCTGACCATCAGAAAGGTCATCATGATGACTGTATTATGGGGGTTTCTATGGCTCTGTATGTTGCGGAAAAATCATTCCAATCTTTGGAGAAAGTAACTAATCACACAAAAGCAATGATTAACTCATGGGCAACCACGGTTAATGAAAATAAAAACTCTTCCGACTTCTTTAACCCAATGGTTCCACAAATGGGTAGAGGTAATGGTATGAATAATCAAGGTGAAGCAACCAAAGCTGATTACCAAAAATATGGATGGTTATTTGGCGGGTAATACTATTTATATTACTGAGGAAACAAGTAAATTTATATCATGAGTGAACAACAAAATAATATGACAGTATGGCAGAGGTTGTCCAAAACATTTGGACCAAACTCTTTATTAAAACAAGATTATCCAACTTTTAAGTTTGATAAGAAAGAGCTTTTGCGCACTCCAAATCGTGATGATTACGAAAGAGAAAAACTCCAAGCACAACAAACATTTTATTTAACAAATCAATGGGCTAAGGTTGAAAATAATCTCTATTCACAAGCGATTTATTATGAACCATCAAGATTATCTGCTCAATATGATTACGAAAGTATGGAATATTGCATTGCCGGAGATACTAAAATAGCAACCCCTAATGGGTTTATGACCATTAAAGAACTATCTGATAAAGGTAGAGATTATGAATTTATAACTTATTCATACGACCATAATACAAAACAAGTTGTTCCTGCAATGGCTCGTAATGCCCATTATACTCGTGATGAAATGACATATAAAGTTAATTTTGATGACGGAACATTTATTATAGCTACTTGGGAACATCAATTAATGAAAAGAGATGGGTCATTTGAAAGAGTTATGAATCTAAAGGAAGGTGACTCTATGATGCCATTTTATCGTAAATCTTTTTACAACAACCAAAAATATAATTGGGTATATACTTGTAATTCAAATGTAGGTCATAAAGGTTGGATATCTGAACATAATTTAATTTCTGAATGGTTTTATAATACTAAAGTAAATAAAGACCAAGAAGTTCATCATATTGATTTTAATGGTAAAAATAATTTACCTGAAAATCTTAGTATTATGAATATTTCAGAACATAGGGCGTATCATGCCAGACTAAATAACGAGAAGTTATGGTCAAACCCTGAATATAGATTAAAGATGTCTGAAGTTGCAAAACGAAAAGGTAAAATGACTTGGGATGGTAAGCGTTCTGGGGAAAAAAACCCTGCATATTTTTCAATACCCTTTGATGATATTATTGAAACCGCTCGTATTGAAAAATCTTTAAAGAAAACAGCTTTAAAATTAGGTGTTTCTTATAGAAAACTACAACGAGATATAAATAATTCGGGATATAAAGATTGGTCAACATTTCTTGATGCTTATGGTATTCAAAAATCGGTTTACTCAACGGCAAGAGGTAAGGGAGATAAATTAATGTTAAACCATAAAATAGTTTCAATTGAACCTAATGGAGTTATTCCTGTGTATGATTTAACTGTACCAGGGTATAAAAATTTCGCAACAGATACTATTTTTTCTCATAATACTCCTGAGATTTCGGCAGCATTAGACATTTACTCTGAAGAATCTACCACAACCAATGAAGATGGATTTATTCTTCAAATTTTTTCAGAATCAAAAAGAATTAAATCGGTATTAGCGGATTTGTTTAACAACAATTTGGATATTAATACCAATTTACCAATGTGGACAAGGAACACATGCAAGTATGGAGACAATTTCGTTTACCTTAAATTAGACCCTGAAAAGGGAATTATTGGTTGTCAACAATTACCAACAATTGAAATTGAAAGACATGAGGTTGGGGTTAGTGCAAAAATTACTGTTGATATTACACAAGAAAAAGATGAGAACAAAAAGGCTCTTCACTTTACTTGGAAAAATAGAAACATGGAATTCCAATCATGGGAAATTGCTCACTTTAGATTATTAGGTGATGATAGAAAACTTCCCTATGGTACATCTATGTTAGAAAAGGCAAGACGTATTTGGAAACAATTATTGTTATCTGAAGATGCGATGTTAATCTATCGTACATCAAGAGCTCCTGAAAGAAGGATGTTCAAAGTGTTTGTCGGAAACATGAATGATGATGATGTTGAAGCGTATGTAAACCGTGTTGCTAATAAGTTCAAAAGAGAACAAATTGTTGATTCTAAAACAGGTAATGTGGATATGAGATTCAACCAAATGGCGGTTGACCAAGATTACTTTATTCCTGTTCGTGACCCTTCAGCTCCAGACCCAATCACAACTCTACCAGGTGCGACAAACTTATCTGAGATTGCCGATATTGAATACATTCAAAAGAAATTATTAACGGCTCTTCGTGTTCCAAAAGCATTCTTAGGGTTTGAAGAGGTTGTTGGTGATGGTAAAAACTTGTCATTACAAGATATCCGTTTTGCTCGTACAATCAACAGAATTCAAAAAAGTATGATTGCAGAGTTAAACAAAATTGCAATCGTTCACTTATTCTTATTAGGGTTTGAGGATGAATTACAAAACTTTACATTAGGTTTATCTAACCCATCTACACAAGCAGATTTATTAAAAATTGACGTTTGGAAAGAAAAAGTTTTATTGTATAAAGATTTAGTTTCTGACCCAGGAAACGGTATCCAACCTACATCATCAACATGGGCTAAGAAACATATCTTTGGTTGGTCTGATGAAGAAATTAGATTAGATTTACAACAACAAAGAATTGAAAGAGCTGTTGGTGAAGAACTTAAATCAACACCTACGGTTATTACTAAATCAGGGTTGTTTGACAATATTGACAAACTATATGGTAATAATTCAGGAGGAACCTCAACTGCAACTGCAACCACAACACCACCTGAAGGTGGAGGAGAATCATTTGGAGGATTTGGGACTCCACCTGCGGGAGGAGAACCCGAAGTAGGAGGAGAAGTTCCGCCACCAGCACCTGCGGGAGGTGAATCCGAGGTTACTCCGGAATCAAGAATGAAGAACATGAATTTATTGGTGGAAAGTAACCTATTAGAAGGTTCAAAATTCTTAGATTTTGGTCAGGGTCAAGAATCTTTAGGAGAAATTTCAAAAGAATTGGATAAGTTATTAAATTCCTAATATTTATATTGAAAACACAGTATAATGACTTTCGGAAAAATTAAATCCCTAATTGAGAACAATCTTATTGAATCCTACAAAGATGAAAAGGAATTCAAAAAATTGTTAAAAGAATTCAAACAGAATGTTTTGAATAATAAAACTATGTCAAAACTTTATTCTTTATACGACCAATTGTGTTCGCCTCAAGGACTAAACGAATCCGACGCTAAAGATTTTTTAGAAGAAGGTATTCATTTAATTCAAAAATTATTACCAACAATTAAACTACCAAAATCATTATCGGAAAATGTTGTAAACAAATATTCGGATATTGATTCGTTAGTGTATACAAACAAATTGAATTTATTGGAAAGAGTAAATTCTAAAAAGAATATTACAAGTGTGTTAACTTCAACAAAGGAACCTATCAAAGAATCTATTCAAATTCCTTTGAAAACAATGGTTAGTATTGCAAATCAAAATTTAAACAAATATGTTGAAGGTCTTGATGAGTCATCAAAAAAAGAATTTTTCCAATTGATTTCTGAAGATTCAAAATCTTTGGAAGATAAGTTTGAAACAATTCGTGAAAGTGCAATCAACAAACTTAACATCATCTTAGAAAAAGAAGAAGAGTTTGAATTGAGAACAAAATTGTCTGAGACAATTGATAGATTAAAGGTTGAAAAGTTTGACCAATTGAATTTTCTAAAATTAAAAAGTTTAGAAGAATCAATCTAAAGAACTTTTAACTTTTTGAACATACGTAGATTTTAATATTTCATCTCTTCGTACTACAGATTTTTTAACAAATTCTTTTCGTTCAAATAAAATTTTATTTTGTTTGGTCTTGATAACTTTAGATTTTAAGGTTTTCAGAGCCTTTTCTATTCCGTCTTTTTTTACGTCTACTATTAGCATATTATTACAAATATCGCGATTTATTAAAAAATTTTTGACTATGGGGTTTTTTTGTACTATCTTTTTACAAAGAAATAAACCGTGACAATAATGAAATGTAATGAAAAAAGGAAAAAGTGTAAAGTTAAATCTGTATAATCCAATCAAATCTGTATATGGTACTGTAGATTCAAAAAATTTAAAATCGTTATACATAAACATTCAATCGTGGGTAACACCTAAATTTGACCACGATAATTGGAATCGTGTAGTATGTAATCTCAGCAGAGAAATAAAACATTCAGTATTCAATTCTATTGACGCTGAACTATTCAAAGAACAAAGTATTGTTGATTTGGATTTAAGAACAAGTGGTATATCACATGGAAAAAAATCATTTTTTAACTTGGAAGTTAACTTGTACACTACAAAAGAATTTGACTTCAAATCCCCCGAACTCAAGGAATCTGTAAAAAAAATAATAAGAAATATTGTAAGAGATAATGTAATTGAAAACAAATACTTTGACTTTTCAATTTCCAAAAGTAAATAAAGTCAGAACATTGATATATTTATCTTAAAAACTATTGATGAAACAACTAAGAATTTTAGAAGCAAACGAAGTCGGTCATGGTATATTGATTGAGACGGATGCGGGTTGGGTTTCCCCAAAAGATATTCGCAATGCGGATATGCTTAAAGAATCTGCCAACTTAGATTATAGGAACCCATTTGAGTTCTATGCTGTATTACAGAAATACAACACACCAAACAGAAACGGGAGATTTTATCCTGAAAGAATATTAAAAAGAGAAGCTGAGAACTATAAAAAGGCAATTGATAAAGGTTTATCAACTTCAGAACTTAATCACCCTGAGTCGTCTCTAATTGACTTGGATAGGGTTTCACATATCATAACAGACATATGGTGGGATAAGAATATCCTTATGGGTAAACTTAAATTATTAACATCACCAGGTTTTCATGAGAGAGGTATTGTATCAACTAAAGGAGACCAAGCGGCAAACTTGATGAGACAAGGTGTTACTATGGGTGTTTCTTCAAGAGGAGTAGGCTCCTTGAAAAAAGTTGGGGAGAGAAATGAAGTACAAGATGATTTTGAGTTAATTTGTTTTGACTTGGTATCATCACCATCAACACCAGGAGCTTATTTGTTTAGTAATCCTAATGATAGAGATAAATACGAAGAGAACTTAGAAGAAGAAAAAAAGTATAAATCACCTGAAAATTCAGAATTTCAATCCAAAGGAGTTGACTTAATGAGAAAATTAACCGATTATTTGAAAAAATAAAATTTAAATTAGGAGACTCTGATTTGCCTCCAGGACCTTCACAAGGAGGATCGGGCACCACTTCTACCGTAGGATCTGCTGTGGATTTGGCTTGTACGACTCTAAAACAAAATTTAAAAGACCTAGCTATTAAAGCTGTTCCTGCTTTTGCGAATCTTAAATCGGATGTGCTTGAAGTTAAAAACGAAATGGTGCTGGCAATTGCAGATCCAACAATTAAAATTACCATTGTTGATTTATTACAATTGAGTCCCGACAAACAAATTGATTTGACCATTGCATCTTCAGGTAAAACGGCAGAGCAATTAAAGTTTACAAGTAATTCTTTTTCTTCTCACTTTGTAAAAGTTGCGGTGAACCCTAAGGACGGTACCATTAAAATTTTACAAGTGGTTACTACAGGGGATGCTGGAAAAATAATTAGTCCTAAAACTGCAAGAAGCCAAATGATTGGTGGCGTAGTGGGAGGGATTGGCATGGCTTTGACAGAGCAATTGGAAATGGATCATGTGTCTGGTCAAATTATCAATGCAAGTTTTGGTGCTTACCATGTGCCATTGCATTCTCAAATTCCGCCAACCGATGTTTGGTTTGTAGATA